>CALYDF020000762.1:0-24697 GCA_944474145.2 Dicrocoelium dendriticum | reverse complement strand
TCGAGGAGTTGTGTTTGACCACTTGTATGGAATCTCCCATCCGAGCAACCGCGTTACCATCAAACGGATTACGGATCGCTATATCTGGCACAGCATGCACTCTGAAATCCAGCAGTGGTCATAACATTGTATTATGTGCCATAATAGCAAGATCCGTCGCCACACAAGCACTGTTCCTGGAACCTTTTCTCTACCCGACGATCAATTAAAGCATGTCCATATCGACATTGTTGGGCCTCTAACGCCATCCAACGTTTTTATTTAAGTGTTGACATGTGTCAATCGCTTCACACGTTGGCCACACGCTGTGCCGCTGCGAGAAGTCTTAGCCAAGACGGAGACACGAACTTTCATCGAAACTTGGATATCCGTGTTTGGCACCCCGACACTAGCACCACGGATAAAGGACACCAATTTAATTCTGCACTGTATCGCGAGGCGGTTCGCAAGCATTTGACGCTGCCTTACGAAGGCCTTTTAAATGTCATCGCCTGCAGAAAGACTATTTCCTATTGGAAAGAAAAGTTTCCAAAGCCTCTGTCAGTCTGGATTGCATGAAACCAGTCTAGAACGAATTCCAGTTACCGCAGCAGACTCCCGACACTGAAGCTGGACGAACCCTTCCGCAGAGCACCACCCCTCCAACCGATATGCGCCTCCAGTGCTCCCTCTGCTCCCAACCAGCACTTGTCACAAACTCAGACACAAAAGCGTACATGTTTTGGACGTGCAGTTATTCTTCCTTCTAAACTAGCTACGCATGTCAGATGGCACAAATGGAGCGTTCATTTTCTTTACTCAAGCTCTAGGGGGCGCGAATTCTGTAGCTGCAACGAGTTTACTCGACATTATATGAAAACGGATATCCCGAGAAGTTCACAGCACGGCACACAAAAACGAACGGGAGTACTAGGAACGAAAGGTGCCCGAGGTCCCTAAGAAAAAGGTGTTCATAACGCTACCATTCAATGGCGACTAAAATGAAAGGAGATTCCGATACCGTCACCATCAATCCATAAAACTGTCTTATTGCGTCGCTGAGCTTCTGTTTTTGCAGGTAAGAGAGAACTGGAATGGCTGGTGGTAAAATTCTGTATTACAATGTTAACCGACGATCCAAACTTACCGATCACCAGGAAATCTGCGCTCGTGACTTGCATTGATGCTGGATATGGTTGTGAAACAAAGTCTCGTAGCCGTAATTTACCACCCGCCATACGCTGCGTCCGAAATGGAATACAACCTGGTACACGACTTGCAGGTTGGTTTGAACACGTCAGACAGCCACATTCTCATCACAGGAGAATTGAACGTAGACGAAATGGAAAAGCCAATAACCGATGATGTCTGATGAAGCCTGTTTACAAGAGCTAATTTCCAGCTACGCTTTAGGGAACCCAAGTCACCACACCCAGCAGGTTTCAAACTAGTAAGAGGCTGTTGATACGTTAGCTTCTGCTCACCAGCGAAGAACTCGTGATTAACGGAGTAACTGCATGCTAGCCCTTGGGTCGCGCTGTTCATGTTACTCTATTTTTTGACTAAATATGCTAGGCAGTGTATCATAAAGAGGAGAACGATGAAGTTTAGACTGCCACGCACTACATCGTGTTATCCACCTTAGTTAAGGATAAATCTTGGACCTTCATAGCCAAATACCCCCTAAATGTCGCATGGGAAACATTCACAAAGTCGTTCAGCACCATGGTAGCTTAGGGTCAGAATGAATTCTGATATCGGCAAACCAAAAGCAATTCATCCCTGAGGAGTAGAACACATAAACTCATGTCATTGAGAAAACTGGCATGACGAAACCACACGGACTACTCAGATGACGAAACTTGTACTACGTACGTGGCACAGTGTAGTTTCGGTATAAAATTAATTCGAAAAGACTATGTGACGCATCCGCAGTAGTTAATGAAGAGATCTTGCATGAACCGCTACTCATATACCGGATGTTAATGGCCTTCGAAACGTGACGCGTGGAATCCCAACCCCGGTTACGATTGATAGATATATGCGATCGGCACTGGAATTAGCGGATCTCCAAAGGTTTCCCAAATATTTTCCTCGTTTCTACCACCCAACCATGAGGTTTATTCAACATCACCTTCACGGCAGTAGCTCTGTTCAATAAGTTGTCATCACTGCATACTCCGACTTCTCCTGGAGTCGATAATATTTGGCCGAATGTACTGCAGGCATCAATCAGTGAATTAAGACAGCAACTGGCCATTTTCTATCCGCGTTGCCTAGAGAAAAACTATAGTACGTCAATATGGATTCTAAGGGATATCACTCCTATTCATAAGAGAAGCAATCGCACAGCTCCTACCAATTGCCGTCCCATAACACTGCCTCCTGTGTTTTAAAATACTACGAAATCCATTATCGCAGATGCGCTGATGCAGTATCTGTAGAACCTAGCAGAATAACACCGGGGCGTCATAGCTTCCGCCGAAAAAGCTCATGCGCAACTAACCTAATAATTGCAGTTAGTAGCTTGATTAGGGTTCACCGGCCGAGTACCCAATCACAGTAGGTTTGGTGCAGAGATTACAACGGATTCAGCATGTATCTACTTGGCTCATCCCCAGTTTACGGGGTATGTCGTACGAGGACCGATGTAGAAGACTAGGGCTTTATGCCCTGTAGTATCGTCGGCTTCGAGTTGATCTCATTATGGCGCACGGTAAACTGCACCTGGACCACTTCTCTATGTTGAAAACCCTGCTGTAGTTTCGCGCACTAAGCAGCACACGCGGACACCGGTACAAAATAGTGGTACCGGATTTAAGGCGCATGGCTCCCCTCTATGCTTCGAGCGTCGAGTGGTGAAATATTGGAACAAGTCGTCTGAGACAATAATCGAGGCGAAGCCGGTGTCGTTATTTAAAAGTTTTCTTGACGCTCAGTTTGCGGACTAGGTAAAAGGAGCGTATCACACTTAGATAAGATGTAGTGCGGCTGCAACGTGCTGCCGCCGCACAGGCATCCGCGAAGTGATTCCGTGCATGTGGCTGATCCACCTACGATGGGGCAACACAGATTTTTATCTTCCCTCTATTCTCAGTATTCAGTATTCAGTATTGACGACCCAATCTTGCGTTAGATGGAAAGGCTTTTACGCGAATGTAAGTTAAAGGTGGGTGTCCGGGAATCGCTGTCCGGTACAATTGATGGGGAGTGCTGGGTACCACTAGGTTAGGTGACCCGGTCTCGTCCACGCTTGGTGTTCATAAACGATCAAGTAAGATCAGTTCACACTAAATTTTTAATCCATGCAAAGCTATCAAGGTACGGCGCACGGTCAGGGAGCAAGAATAATACGAAGAGCTCCAGTGCGATCTTAACAGGATTCTAAACTGCCCAATATAAATACATAATCTATTAGATAAATTGCTTAATCTCGCCTACGCGAGGCACGCCTGCGCGGACATGATCATGGTAAGAGTATGACAAGTGATCAAGTAATGTACAAGTAAAATAGGGTTCTCACATGTGTGGATCCATAAATGCATGCAGGTGTGTGTAGGTGTGTGGCCAGCGTTTGTAAAAGCGTTGCTGTACTTTTGACTGCGTTTGTCTACATCACCAATGTCTAACGAGATGTTTGACGTCTGTGAATTGGATCCGATTTCCGAATAAGCAGACGAGGGTGACTTTAGGTAGTGCACAATCACAACAACCAAGTCGCAGCGTTGTTAAACAGACATTGTGGCTTTTTCAGGCAAACACTTGGCAGGAGAAAGCGCATCATGTCCAGGAGCATTGCCGCCGAAATATTTGCTAATACGGAGTAAACCCGAGCTACTCAGCTTGCAGCACGTGGAGGTTGTTCGGATGCCAGTAATTAAAAATAGGCAAATGTCGCGTTGTTTAGTTAGGCCACGCATGACTACACATATTGTTTTTGGGTGCACAGATTACAGACCAGCTCACCGTGCTGGTACAAAGTGACCACAATTGTCCAAAAGCACCTGAGGTAGCTGCATAAAGGAGCAACCAGCAATCGGTCTGCTGCGGATATTAGACACATTAACCACTTCGAAGATGTACAAGTATTGCGTACGCCATTACGTGGAATACACCCCCTAAGTATGGCTACCTGGGTTGAAGTGCCACATCCAGGTGACAGAGGCACCACAACACGAGACAACAAAGATGGTCAAAGACCTACGCAATCACTCTTACCAGCGAAGGTTGAAGTTGCTGGGAGTTTTCAGCGGATGACATCGAATGTTATGTTACGATCTAACATTGCTGTGTGAATTAGTGAGAGACCAGAATCACCAATGCCGCCACATGCAAATCCTTATCCACAATATCAAGCCCAGAGGTATCTACCTGAAACTGAGTAACCAATACAGCAGGTTACAGTGTCGAGTTAGTTAATTTGCCCCTCGGATTTGGCTACCTTGGGACAAGATGGATTTCCTCTGGTTGCAATCAGCAAGCAACTTCCTCTTTACAGTGCCAGATTTGGACTTGGGAACATTGATGCATGCGACAGTTAACCCACTGTGGTGCTGCCTAACGAATGTCGATATTAGCGTGGTTGCTTTTGACTTGGGTTTTTAGGAGGCGCCCGTGGTACTGGCAGTGAAATCTGCGTCGCAACGATTGTGCTCGGTACAGAGGAGGAACTGACAGGTGTCGCTTCCTGTATATTAGTTGAGGCAACCAATGCATCCGGTATTCGTGGATTCACGGTAATGTATTGCCACCGGCTCTGAGTCACCAGTGCCATATACGAGTTGCTAGGTGTAGCATTCATGACGGTATGAAAACAGTCACGTAGAATGTGACTTGCCCGATTATGAATTAGAATTTGTCAACGGAATTTGCGAAGACACCGTGAAGCGGTGAGCAAGACTGTTTTTATTCATTGACCAATGATCTTAGTTCAGGGTTGGTTGCCTGGTAAAATGATACGATTTGTTCGATTACAGTGACAAAGTGCTGTAAGTCACCATCTGCTCAACTGTTTTCGTCAGATTTTCACGTTTTCATAAGCACAGCATAACATTGAAAATTTAAATGACCCCACTTATCGGGCAAAACCAGAGTGCATCAGTCACACTGTTGAGTCACTCTGATTCTGTTTGACCTATGCCAGCGCAGTTAAAATGGAACACAATGGCATCGTTAGAGCAGACCAGTACTGTACGGACCGCTCCGGCCCATTTCGATACGACACACTTACCGCTAAGTGAAGGCATGTTCCGTAACGTATGTTGACTCAATCGGACACGGCACGCATCCGGTCACTTGACGTCCTGAATGAGTGATTCGCGTGATTATATGGTCCTCATAATCTGATTATTATGCCTCACGAAATGTATTCATATTATACCATTATTTTCATGAAATCTCGAGTGATGCACAGTTTGAGAGGAAAAACATTTTGGGCGGAAGATAGTTTTATATTCCTTAACGGTTTTTGAATCAGCATGGTGTTCAAGCAAAATCACGACTTGTTTTGGGTTGTGTGATTTACTGGCGGAAACAGATGACATTGTCGGAAACGTTGATAGAAGACTGGTGAAAACGTAATCTTGAGACAAACTGCACGTATTTGCATTGAATTAATATCATTACTCATTTGAGGGTGTGACGGTCTAAATCGTAAAATACATATTATTTCAGGTGGACATCAAGATGGAATACTTGTTGGCTGAGAAATCAAAGTTCTTTTGGAACTTGCATTCACAGTCACGCAGTATTCTTCGGTTATCGCAGGTTTGCATGTCATACAGATAATACAGAAGCACACACACTTTGATTGTTTTATCGATCAACCCCGAGTCGAATGGTAGTAGACCCTTTCACTTAGCCTCGAGTGGGTCAATATCGGCGATCGTCAGCGATGGGTAAATGTTATTGAAAGCGACAAATAGTGTCGTATATTGCTTAGAATTTGCATTGCATGCGAAGTCCTAAAATCGTTAGATAGCGCAGAGAATACTCTTATCGAACGCAAGTTCACAAACGTGAGAGATCTTAAGAACAACTACGTTGCATGCATGAGTGTGAGCACTAGAGGTGTTAAAACAGCTTGCGTTTTTGTGGTAATTGTACATACAACATTCAATGATTGCTTATTGTTGTTCTTTTTCACCAATTGACTTAAAATATATACCCGCGAGATTCGAATTCCAATTCGGGTGTTCTTACTACGAGTCGCGACTAGCTTGATTGGAGCCTAATTCTATTGCGATTCCGAACCTGCCATATGTTCACAAATCGCGATTCTTCTGAAGCAGTTTCGTCAACAGATGCTCACTGAATACAGGATGTCAATCTGATTTGCATGGGTGTATAATGACCTCGATGGGTGAAGTTGGAACCTCTCAATTGTTTCGGCCTGAGCAACTGATAGTCAAGCCTCACTCATGATAATGAAACGTGGGAACGATCGAGATCCCCAGGTCTTTAAACTTCTAGCATTAAGAAGGCTGGGGCAGCCAAACACCAGCCATTCGCATCTGTAGCTCGAAAGTCTATGGTCGAGCCGGAATCTTCCGGAACATCAATCACATATGCAGAGAACGCTGCAGTTAACCCAGAACGCCACTCTTACAGTCTCTTCTGTTTCAAACATTGCTAAGACGAATAGAAAGACAAATGGTAGCTAATAATTACATGACGGAAGACCATGATGATAGTACAAATGCAATTGCGGCTCAAAGTGCATGGGATTCAAGAGTAGAGCACTGATTGTTGTGTTCGCGAATGTCTCCGTATCTATCGCCGGATAAGTTGTCTGTCGACCAAGACCAATCCAACTCACTATATATTTCGATGAACGTAGAAACCAAACCGACAATCCTAATGCGAGTTACTCGTCACCCCAGCACTTATTACTGTGGCAAGACCAGACCTATTGCAGTGAAATTTTGACCCACCTTTCTTATCGAAAACGTTTTACTCTCTGCAAGTATGTTATAACGCGGGTCCTATGGGATGCACATCTGCCCTGCTGTTTCTTAAAGCGTACGGCATTAGAAAACAGACACCTCAAAAAGACAGTTCAGCCTAGGTTGCCTAAAGCAACCCTCATCCCTGTGGTGTCAGAGCTACCTTCCCACGATGGTCAATAAACAGAAAACAACCATTTGACACAGTGGCGGTTCATTCGATAAATACTTTCCTTAAATAGCGTTATCGTGTAAATGCTCAAAAGATTACCCTTTCACCAAGTTATATAGGATGAAGCCATAGTATACGAAACTTCGCAGTTCAATCAGAGCAAACTGCAACGGAAATGTTAGAATGTTGGCGCGAAAACCTCTGAACATCGGTTAGAAGCTTCAGAAGCCTTACAAAGTCTCGACATTAAATCATACCAGAAAGAAAAAAACGCGCTGGACGATTACATTGTGGCGTTATTTGATCGATTATTCACTCGATTCTGAGGTAGATCTAGATGAGGGGCGTATCTTGGCCAAAGCAAGCTATTGAAGATGGTTTTCATGCCTTCAATTTGAAGAATAATGGCCGACACCAAATCAGTCTACATTCTCCCGCTCCTCGCTCCTTTAGACCCCACTGGGCTCCTAGAGATCGAGAAACTAGCCTACTTGCACATGACCTTTACAATAAGCAGAAGAAACTGAACGGTCGCCAAGTTTCTAGGCCCTGTGATATCGTCGGTGTCACTGAGACATGGCTACAGGCCGGAGTTACAGATTCTGAGGTCGCTCTGCCAGGCGTGCCACTTGTCCGAAACGACAGACGCAACAAATTTGGCGTAACTCTGTATTACCAAAGTGACCTGCAGTGCGAGGCAATGAAGGATTCAGACTAGCAGCTGCCAGAGTCTATTTGGTGGTGCTTGCAGTTAAATTGTAGAGGAACATGCCTTATATCCTTTGTGTAATTCTATCCAGATTCTACACCCGAAATGGATTGACTTCTTGCGACTGTTCTAAGACCTGGTCTAAAGAGAAATTGCGCTCACATACTTTTCATGGATACTTCAATGTGTTGTTTGGAAACTCCTGCCACAATCGGAGCACAACTCAAAATCGGTCTGGAAGTACTCGGTACTAGTGCTTCGCTTCACAGTCTCGACTTTTGCCTACTCGGTTTAGAACAGGTAACAGGCCGTCGATTCTGCATCCCGTGCTCACCAACGAGGAACATCCTACTGATGAGCTGGTGGTAGACCGCAGTTTGGGCCAAAGTGATCATGCAGGCAATCGTTTCAACTTCATCTGCTATGCGGAACTACACGGGAATTATTATTTATCACATATTGGTGCTGTGGGCTACGTGCAGTGCAGAACCGCTGCTTTACTAACGCTTTCCGATAACCCTGTTAGACCGCCCAACTGAGGTTGTAGAGTAGTGCTCCTTAATCCGCAAAAATTATTGTTCCAGGTTCCTTGTTGCAGTATTTAGCCACAAGGATCAGACAGATGGACAAAATTATCCCTACTTATAAACTGACTCGGCTGATGAACCGCCAATTCTACAGATATGTATCCTAGGCTGTACTACGCTATTATCGTGTATATTTGGACAGCCAATTTCATGATAGAAAATCCGGACGCTTAATTTTAACGCGACATTACGAACTCAGAATGTTTGATGTGTATTTGCCTCACAATTTATGGATCAGATTACGAGCATAATTGTCTCTCACACTTCCACCAGTACGGAAGCGAGGGGACATCACACCTATCCATAAAAAAGGTAACTGCACTGACCCTACCAACAACCATCCAATAACACTCTTTCCTGTGTTGTCCAAAGTTATGGAATCAGTCATAACAGATGCGCTGATAAAGTATCTGGAAAGCCACAACTTAATAATCCCAGAACAACACGACTTTCGTCAAAAGCGTTCGTGTAATACTAACCTAATAACTGCACGTAATAGCTGGACTGAAGCTATTGATTATAGAGCAGGAGTAGATGTAATTTACCTGGAGTTTTCAAAAGCGTTTGATCGCTTAGACCATCGACTTCTTCCTCAGAAGCTTTGGAACTACGACATTGGCGACCCAATCCTGAGTTGGATAAGCAATTTTCTACACGAACAACGGCTAGCGGTGAGAGTCCGAGAATTATTGTCCGATGCAATCGATATGGTGTGTGGTGTACCACAAGACTCGGTGCTTGGACCTCGTCTATTCTTGGTGTTCATTAACAGTTTGGGGAGATCAATTGTTTCTGATTTGCTAATTTTTGCTGATGATATCAAATTATGACGAGGGATGAGAGGACCGGACGACCATGAACGGTTCCATTGCGATCTTAACACAGTATCGAACTGGTCAGTTCAAAACGTCCTACCATTCAACGTAGACAAATGTCGCGTTGTACAATTACGCCATAGACATAACTACACATATTTGCTTGGGACAAACGGCTTACAGATCAGCTCCAAGGAACGTGACCTTGGTGTGCTCGTACAGAACGACCGCAACTGTTCAAAAGAGGCTGAGGTAGCTGCGAAAACAGGCAACCGGCACGTCAGTATGCTGTGAAGGGCATTTGGGAGATTTGACCCATCAATCATCCCAATGATGCACAATTCCTACGTGCGCCCGCATTTTGAATACGCTATCCAAGCTTGGCAACCTTGGTTGAAGCGCGAACTAGAAGCGTTAAAACACAACAACGAAGAGCAACAAAGAATGTAAAGCGCCTGCGCTATCACTCTTACCACCGAAGGCTGAATTTGCTGGGAATTTTCAGCGGGCGCTACCGAAGGCTGCGCGGCGATCTCATAGTAGCGTATCACATAATGGGTGTCCCCAACTACGCATGCCGGCACTTGTTGAAACATAGCACCAACACGCAGCTCAGGGATAACTGCTTAAAATTGGAGGAACAATATAACCGTCTAGAGTGTCGACGGAAGTACTTTTCCCTTCGGGTTCGCCAACCCTGGAACGCACTCCCAGACGCAGATATATCCTCTCCTAAATTAGACGTTTTCCGAAAAGATTAGATGTTGCTCTTCGCTCCCAGCATTTTGCTACCTAAACTCTTTTATTGTGGATTACGTCAAACATGCTTTCCTACAGGATTTATGTATCAAATGGATCCAAGTGGGCGAACATATTTTTACTTTTCTCATGCATTATATCAACGATAACTGCACCACAGTGTATTGCTGCACCTTTAGCCCGATTAATTTAAATTTTCAACTGATGTTAATTAGCAAGGTATTAATCACGGCAGATGTTCGGTGGATGACCCAGATATATTTTGATTTTATCATATTCACCCCAACAATCCTACGGGACGTGTCAAGCACTTGCTTTTATCCCGTGATTAATCATTGTTCATCAATGTTCATTGTTCCTCTTCGCACGCAAACCACACACACCTTCAAATTGCTGCACGCGATAATACTCATTCCACAAGCACTGATCTACAAGTACCTCTGCAAGAACTCCCACGAATTACCCATGTTGATTCCACATCGGTAACCCTGATATCAGCCATGCGAACGGTCGCATTCGCCACAACAACATTGCGCCATTAAGCACAATCACAGAAACACATCCACTGAAGTACCTACCACTCCGCGATCCACTCACATTTCACACGACTGCTTGCACGTAAGCCACCAACTACCATTCCCAATACTGCACAAGCACTTGTAGCGTCTCGCTCTGCATCAACATTATCCATATCAGTTGTTCCACACAGTCTCTCTCACACGGACACACATCTCTTGAGATCCATACACGAAACATCTGCGCTCCAACTGGATCCGGTTCACAATCACGAACACAGCCGCTCAGGCATGAATGCACGCAGACAATTACAAAAGCAAGTACGCGCGCGTGTGCGCGAACAATGTCACAGCAACAGTATGAGATTAGGAACAGGGCCAAATGGATACAGCAGTCCTCATATTCATCGTCAGAATCACCGATTCCCCAGCACCAAGACAGAAGATTGTTTTCTCCCGAAAATGGAGCGGACCAGAGCAGCAGCGGTACGTATATATGGAGAAAAATATCCGCCCACCCGCGTATATATAGGTTCCAATTGCAACCAATCTAATGCAAACTCACACGATAGGCCATCGAATGCCAAGTGGAAGTGTGAGTCGGATAAGGGTATCGATTACAACAACAAAGCAAAGTATTTGAAAATGGTATTGTCCCCTCCACTCTTCGTAAATATGTAGGCACTACATGTCCATGGACGATATAATTCAATGTTTAGAAGAGAATCATATTCCACCAGTATGGAATCGAGGGTCATCACTCCTATCCATAAAGGAGGTGGCCGCACAGACCCTACCAACTATCGTCCAATAACACTAATTTCAGTATTATCCAAAGTGATGGAATCAATCATTACAGATGCGCTATTGTAGTATCTGGAAAGCCACAACTTAATAGCCCCAGAGCAATATGGTTTTCGTCAAAAGCGTTGGTGTAATACTAACCTAATAACTGCACGTAATAGCTGGACTGAAGCAGTTGATGATGGACCAAGAGTTGATGTAATTTACCTGGAATTTTCAAAACCGTTTGATCGCTTAGATCATTGACTTCTTCCTCAGAAGCTCTGGAACTACGACATTGGCGACCGGATCCTGAGTTGGACAAGCAATTTTTTTACACGAACGATGGCTAGCAATAAGAGTCCGAGAATCTTTGTCCGATGCAATTAATGTGATGTGTGGTGTACCACAAGACTCGGTGCTTGGACCTCGTCTATTCTTGGTGTTCATTAACTATTTGGTGAGATCAATTGCTTCCGAGTTTCTATTTTTTGCTGATGATATCAAGATATGGCGAAGGATCAGAGGACCGATCGACCACGAACGGCTCCAGTGCGATCTTAACACAGTATCGAACTGGTCAGTTCAAAACGCCCAACCATTCAACGTAGACAAATGTCGCTTGATATAATTACGCCATAGACATAACTACACATATTTGCTTAGGACACACGGATTGCAAACCAGCCCCCAAAATCGTGACCTTGGTGTGGTCGAACAGAGTGACCTGAACTGTTCTAAACAGGCTGAGGTAGCTGCGAAAACATTCAACCAGCACGTCGGCATGCTGTGAAGGGCATTGGGAAGATTTGACTCATCCATCTTCCCAATGATGCACAATTCCTACGTGCGCCCGAACGTTGAATACGCTATACAATCCTGGCAACTTTGGTTGAAGCGCGATCTAGAGGCATTAGAGGCACCACAAGGATGAGCAACAAAGAATGTCAGGAGCCTGCGGCATCACTCTTATCACCGAAGCCTAAAGTTGCTGGGAATTTTCAACGGACGCTACCGAAGGCTGGGCGACGATCTCATACTAGCGTATCAAATATTAACTGACCCAAACCACGTATGCAGGCACTTTTTGCAACAGCCACATTGCACAGCTCAGGGATAACTGCTTGAAATTGAATGAACAATATAATAGTCGAGAGTGTCGACGTAATTACTTTTCCCTTCGAGTTTTGCCAACACTGGAACGCACTCCCAGACTATTTTATGTCCTCCCCTATCTAGGACCTATTCAAAACACGATTAGATATTGCTCTTAGCTCCCAGCACTTTGTTACCTAAGCTACTCTATTGTGGATTATGCCAGGCATGCTTTTTACAGGCTTTATGTATCAAATGGACCCAAGCGAACGATCATATTGTACTTTCCTTATGCATTATATCAACAATAACTGCACCCCTGTGTATTTCTGAACATTTGCACTCGATATTTTTATTTCCTACTGATGTAATTTATCAAAGGATTCATCTCGGTAGATGCTCGGTAGATGGCCCACGTATTTTTTTATCCGTTTCACGCCAACCATCCTACGGTGCGTGTCAAACACTTGTTTCTATCCCGTGATAATTCAATGTTCATTGTTCATTGTTCCTTGATGAACTACTGTGAAGTCCGAAATGAGTAGGCAATTAGGAGTTGTGTTACAATGGAACCAAAAGAGGAATTTATTAATGGCTTAGAGACATCAGAGTGTTGCTTCAACCACCCTCAAGTAATAGTCATGACATCATATATGGACAACTTAGTCTAGTGACTATCAATCAAGACGAACGAGTCGATGTGTCTCATGGATTGGCCGGACATATGGAAATGTGCCCACATTTACTGCAAAAGTTACGCTATGAAGCGGCTCTGAATAAGAGCGGAACTGTGTCGTTGGTGATTAGCCGGCTGTCTTGTGCTCTGCAACTCCATTGATCTAGGATAGCTTCCAGAATCCTCCGTACTTACAAAGAACCAGCCTTTAAAAACGTTCGCCAACTTCTCTAAGAAAACGCAGAGACTGTGGTAATGCGACATGCACTTGAATGAAAGCACTCAACGAACTGAAGGATTTTGTGCGTGTGTGTGCGTGTGTTGGAAACACTCAGAAATCGTGGCAAAAACAATACCGTATTGGCAACCAGAGGAATAGCGTCGCAGACCCGAAGATAGGCACCACCATGTGTGGCTTGCACGTGGCATCATTTGCTAGACCTGTGTTCTCGATCCAATCTTTGGACAGTGCCAAACATTTACTGCCCGTTTCTGGAAAACGCTTGTGAGAACCATACCTCAAACCTAACTATAAGTCTGCAAATTGAGAAGCACACTTCAAGTGCGGACTCCACCACCCTTTGCAGCACGAAGCCAGGATAAGCCAAATGACCTTATCAAGTGCATCAGTCAACGGACTTGCTACACTGCTATCAATAGCTTAAGAACTTATTTTAGTTATACTGCGTGGCAGGATCAAAGCCAAAGTGGCCAACCCGAAGTAGATTCCTCGGCTGTAGATAAACATAGTATGCGTGAACACTAGGAATATACTTGGAAGTGACTGAAACTTCATAATTTAGGGATGATTGGAACCTAAATCGGTTTGGTAAAGTTTTGAATTGTTGCTGTGTTTCTCTTTAGCCTGAAGAAGTTTTTGTGTCAAGGGTTTAACTTGGGTGTATTACAGGACCTCACAAAACCGGTTTGGAGAAAGGTGAGACAAAAATTATCACCTCTTTTCTATGTCAGGTGGCATTGACAACACAGGAGCAGGTATTCTACATCAAAACGATGCTGGCACTTTGTGGATTACATCCCTACTTCTCAATACAGTTATCGTTTCTCACAATAGCATTGTTCCACCTTCGAATGCGAGTATATATATCCCTGTCTCGTAAAATTAGGTTAACTGTTTTTTGAGTCAATTCTTCACAGCAGTTTACATTTCTTCCTCACTGGAATGATGTTTGTCTCTCAAACCCTCTTTCATTGCGCTGAAGAGATGATAATCTGAAGTCGTTAAATCTGGCATGAAGGATTTGGTAAAGTTGTCCACGCGAATGAGGCGATTATCACAGATGTCTTGAGGTTTGTGTGCGGTTGAGCATTGTAGTCGGAGACTAGTCAGGTTCTCAATGTAAATCTCAAAGTTTATTGCGTTTCACTTCAAAAAGTTACCGAAATGATACATTTAGCATCCCAAAAGAGTCGCCAAGATTTACCCATCTGAATTTTGTGACAAATTATTTTGGTTACAGTTACGTAGAGGGGCGCCATTAATTTGGCTGCTTCTTTTATTCCGGTTCATAATAATAAATAAATACATAAAGGTTTCATTCCTCGACGGTGTGAGACACAATACAACTGAGTGGACTGATCAATTTATACATCGAGATCGTATAAATAGTTGCTTGTTCATGTTTTGTACAACGGGTCTTAAATGGGTTTCTGAAGTGAGTGGCCGTTTTGTAGTATTAGATTAAAAAATTGGGAACTATAACCAATACAGCTTTAAGCTTGTTTCATCACCTGTTGCGAGGCTTCGAAGGAATTCGTTATCTCTGACTGAGTTCGAGATGCACGAGTCATCGGCCCATCATTCTGGTGCACGGTAATGAGCTCTGGTATTTTAAAAAGTCGACACAATTTTCATCTGATCCTAAACTATTGACTAAAACGTCAGTAGTGTGAAGTATAAACCTTAAGGAAATATCCCTTGTGTGATCGAAATTGGCACACCCAGAACGGTAACAAACGGAACTGAGTAACTCCCCACATGAATGCTAAACGAGATTTATAACGGTTAAAAGCTTATTGTTTGACATGCCCGTACAACAACCACCGGAGGGAGGATTATAAAAGTAGAGCTAGGAAAAAAGTACGGGTAATGCGGGTTTGAATTGACTCACCAGCTAATGGGCGGATCAAGCTGAAGCAGTTGTGGTGTAAATGGATCGCGAAGCGCAATCTCAATGTAGACGGCGACTCGCATTGCAAACATGTTGGACAATTCGAGTACCGTCGAGTACTGTCGAAGCAGATAGTGTAACGGAAGCGAGAGGGCTGACAATGATGGTGCATTCTAGCATGCCGCAGGACGTGACACGATTTCAAGACGTCTGTCTGGATGACGGGCATTGCTACCCGACCGCCTGTACCAGGGCTAAGACACGCCGGAAAGTGATGAAATCAAATCGTCATCATCGGATAGTTGCTATCGGACGGACGTGCTCCTACCTACAGTCAGACGGTGAAAGCCGCTATCAGGGTCGTATCTGTTAAGACAAGAGATGTGATTCACCTCCATGACAGAGAGGTCAGCCAAGAGCATGTGCCTTATAACAGCAACCATGTTCTGTGTCTAGTACGTCGTTCTAGCAAGCTTGTCATCCTGATTTGCCCTGACTGGATTCGCGCAGCAATGCAGAGGCCAGAGGGAAAGCAGTGTTACAAAGGTGGCGACGCGAGCGTCAATCGAACTCAGAAATGGCAGTCAGCTTCGAACCATTGCAAACACTTTCGCAGCATCAGGCCAAGCTGATTGAAATGTTGACGCAGAAGCTGTCGATACAGTCCAGCCCAGGGTTAGGCGGAAGTGAAAGTGTCCCCTTTCCAGTAACCCTGACACAGCAGATCAGCGAATTGCATTATGACGCGGATGTTGAGGTAACATTCGCTTCTTGATTTCACAAGCATGAAGCATGTTTCGGGTTGATTTCAAAAGTGTACCACAAGAGCAACAAATTCGCCTGGTGCTCCGGAAACTGGGGGCGGCTGAACATGAAAAGTTTACAAATTTCATCTTGCCAAGGAAGAGAACTGACCTATCCTTCGACGCAGTTGTTTCAGCCTTGCCACAAATTTTGATGAGCAAACGCACTTGTTCAATATCGGATACAAGTGCCTCACGATAGCCAAGAAAGATGACGGAGATTCGGCTACCTACTTGAGTCTGGTAAATCGAGAGTGTGGAAGTTTAGTTTCACAAAATGACCACCGACCAGTACAAATGCTTCATTTACTTTTGTGGCCTACAAATAACCAAAGATACAGACATAGGAAGAAGAATCCTGAAAAAGATGTAATAGAACACTGACGTAAAGGTACAAGATAAACGATGAATGACAAAAATGACAAATCGGAAGTATGCTAGATAATTGACTCGGCAGCTGGCCAACTGCAACGAAAACGACTTGGTCCGGCAGTTAACCGAAGTCCATAAGATAAATTAGCTCACCTGAGTCTTTCAGATACCAAACGCCACCAAAACGCATATTAGGCATACAGACGGTCATATACCGCAATAAAAATTCCGCCATTAAGCACAAATCATGACAAATCAACAACTGAAGCACACCATACCTCAATCCATTCACATTGTAACGGACCACTCGAAAGCAAACCAAAACATACCATTCTCAATCATCCACCAACACCGGCGTTCTGCACTACTTCACCAATCCCCATATCAATCGTTCCAAACAGCCTGTCCCACCCGAACGGAGATTTCATGGAACCCACTAAAAAGGTCTGTGAACAAACAAGATCGGGTTCGTCATTGCCAACACAGCCGATCTGGCATTAATGCACGCAAGCAACTACGAGCGCACGTAAACTTGCACACGCGCAATGACTCAGCAACACAGTGGGTGATGAAACATTAAACTACGAATAACAAAATCACAGTAATTATCCCAGTCACGGATTCCGCAAAACAGACTGAGGCGGTATCGACATTAAACACAACCAGCGCCACATCCATGATGCGACGCCAAAATACACATGCAAAACACAACACACACGCATTCTTGCATACACTCCGAACTAAAATTCATCTGCAATCTGTGCTCTGCACACACACACCTTACCATCCAATCCACATGCACGTTAGCTCACACGATTTTGCACTAGCCCACCATGATCTGCATACACGATAAACCAACGCCACGTCTTCGACACGACAGTACACGGTAGGCGACTAGGCCACATAGAACATGGTTACCAGTGAGGCACCGATTGACAAACTTCCTTCATCCACATACTACTCTTGCACATCAAGCCCCCATTCCTTCATCCGCCAGCACTAAAACTACCCTCCTCTCCGCATGCAATTGCACACACAAAGGCAGTGCGCGATAATACACAGGCACAGATGCACTGGTCGCAAATTCCTCTGCAACAATACCCACGAATTACCCACGCGGATTCCACATCGACAACCGTGATATAAGCCATGCGAACGGTCGCATTCGCCACAACAACATTGCGCCATTAAGCACAATCACAAAACACATCCACTGAAGTACCTACCACTCCGCGATCCATTCACATTACACACGACTGCTCGCACGCAAGACATCAATTACGTCTCTCAATACTACACAAACACTTCTGGCGTCCTGTTCTGCATCACCATTACCCATATCAATCGTTCCACACAGTCTCTCTCTCTCTCTCTCACACACACACACACACACAAGAACACACATCTCATGAGACCCACTCACAAAATATCTGCGCACAAGCAAGGTCGTGTTCACCATCACTAACACAGCCGCTCAGACACGAATGCACGCAAGCAACTACGAACACACCCACGCACGCACAATGTCACAGCAACACTATGAGGGCGGAAACACGACCATATGGCTACAACACTCTTCACACGCATCGTCAGAACCACCAATTCGGCAACACTCAGACTGCGGGGGTATCGACTTCATCACACAACCAGCACCTCATCTACGGTGCGACGCCGAAATGCACTCCTAAGACGCAACCCTCACAAGGATCCTCGCATACACTCCGAACTCCGTCATCTGCCATCTGCGCTCTGCACACACAAACCTTCCCAGGTAATCCACTGGCGCGTTGGCTTACACACCTTTTGTACTATATTACCATGATCTGTGTGCATTTCCAATTCACCGACATAACTGATGCTGCGCAATGCTGCTTCGTTTGTATAATGTTACTAGTATTTTTGCGAGTAGGACATTTTTGCTATCATTGATCACATTTAATATCTGAAATAACTGTATTGCCTATTATCGTTTCCTCAGTATTATATAACCACAATATTTACTCGCAACAATGTGCGAAGCTCAGACATTTGAACACTGTTTTAATGCACCACTTATTACGTCCTCGAATGAGCGCGGACTGCCTAAACTGACCAAGTGGTTATATCTGTACCTAATTACGAGTCCGTTCACCTATTCGTAGGTTACATGTTTCGGTTTGCTTCATTCGCATTTCTGTAGAACCACGGTTGCTTCAGTAGAATTTATTCTGCCCACCGTCCTTCATTCTCACAGCTCAAACCATACGTATAGATAGGTGGTTGAAGCTGGAATGCGTTCGTTGTCACCGCGTTCGCAGGATGCAGACGCTAGTGCATGTATGTCCACCGCTGATCACCTGTCTGCGGCATTGCTTAGAATTACAGAACTAGAAAGTGAAGTAGAAGCTTTTACTTCTAAAAATGCAGTAAAGGTATCCTCAGGAATGGTTGAGCAAGATGGTCAATCTAAAATTATCCTACGGAATGTCCCGGAATTTTCGAAGCTTGTTGGTTTTAGTGAAGCCTCCATTGTAATGGGCTGTGCACAATGTGCTGTAGTTTGCGGGGATACATGCTTGCCCATGGCTCGGTTTTTCGGGGATCAAGTACCGCCCGAAACTTTTCCTGGCAACACCTCGGGTGCACTGGAAACACTTGCTGGCTTGCCGAAAAGGGAGATTGGCCGCTTTAACGGTGATCCGATGCAGTATTGGCTAGTTATGCACAGTTTTCAATCAAACGACATGGATGCTACCCATACTTTTTGGGATCATACTCTCCTACCTGAATAATTATTGTGAAGGCCAGGCTCGGGAGGCGATCGAGAGTTGCGTCATCTTGGAAGCCGAAGAAGGCTTTCATGATGCAATAGAGACCTTAAAGTCTACATTCGACGCCCACAACTTATAGCCAGGGCTTACATTGACAACTTAGTCAAGGGACCATCAATCAAGGCGAACAATTCTGAAGCGTTGCATAGATTGACTGAGCAGATAAACTCTTGCATGACTACGGTACAACAGTTGAAGTACGAAAGCTACCTGATTGCGACTGTGACGGTGTCTTCGGTGATTAGACGGTTGCTATATGTTCTGCAGCTCGATTGGTCCAAGGTAGCAACCAGTATCCTGCGCACTTACGGAGACCCAGCCTTCAGAGACCTGTACCAATTTGTATGCAATGCCGCAGAAACCGCGGTAATGCAGGTCATGTACTTGAATTAAAGAGCTAGAAGACCTGGTGTGTAGAGAGCAGGACGGGAGACCCATGTTAGCTCCGTCGATTCCGATTCAGTGCAGTTTTGACTCAAATGGCTGCGAAGCGCCATTCCTCTGGTGATCGTTGCCGTTGCAATAGCAGCAGCAGAGTCCTGCCGTACTCATCAGATGACAGTTAAGCACACGTTTGGAACTTTGCTCTGTCGTTGCATTAGAAATGACCATTCACTACACTAATTGATAGGGCATCCTCCGGACGGACTTGAAGTATTCGGATCTTGTACAACTTCCACTTGTGGCCTCGCGTCGAGCCGGACACGTTGAGCCGAAAGTGTTTCTGTACCTCACTCACAAATTCTCCACTTAAGATCCGCTTGATGTAGATAAGACTTCCACTGCACCGATGATAAACCATTGGGAATTTGTTCAGCTTTTTGCGTCCGAGAGGGTAAGCCTGACCACGAACTTCAAGTCCAAGTTCAAGTTCCATTGGGATTGGAACGATAGGAGATTCTGTGAGTGTTCCAACTTGAGTGGATCGTTGAGCCAGGAATTGATGAAGTGCTCAAAGTTATTGATAAATCTAAGACGGAACGCCCGTATGGCACCCTGGTCAAGCAGTTAATGCCCATGTTTCCTGCCCTAGCAGTCCCAGCTGTGGCAATCAGGTGAAATAAGTAAAGGATAGGAAGATAAATCGAAGGTACAGAATAAGGAAGTGTACTTGAAATAAGAAAATAATACCAATAAATGAGGAAAAGTAGAGAAAATAAAAACGTAGTACGAAGATACGAATTGGTCAGGAAAGTGAAATGTTTCGTGTTGCCACCCAAGAGCATCAATTAGCTGCTCAAAACCCTTAACCGTAAATTCCCTGATAACACTTTCCGGAAGCAAGTTCCAGCACTCGATGACTCGGCGTAACAGTCGGAGTTCTGCCCTAATACGGAGGGACCGCGGATTGTCCAGCTTCACATAATAACCGCGTAGAACAGACAATTTAGCGGGACTGAATAGCCAAGTTACAACTGGACCAACATTCCCAGTTATGATATGGTAGGTGAGGATTAGATCCCTTCTAAGACTTCGGTAGTGCATTGAATGCACTCCCAAACTAAGTAGACTCTCCGGGTACGTCCGTCCCAATAATCCCGCAACTGACCTAATACCCACCCGTAAAACCCTCTCTAGCTGCATTTTGTCCCGGACGCAGTATTCCAGATGAGGCCGAAAGGAAGCCGAGAACGGTCTCATTAAGATGCCGACTGTCAAGACTCCGACCGAACGTCGCATTCACCACAACATGCGGAAACCTGCTTGTGACCTTCTTCCAGTTGTCGCCGGAGTCTAAAGCCGAAGAGTGTACGACGCCTAGATCAACCTGTCTAGATACACAGGGGAGTTCGATCCCAAGGACCAAGTACTTCGCAAGAAGAAACATCCTCCAATTCGAAGAACGGAGCCACTTTGCCTGATTTATGGGCATTAACCATAAATCAGACCAGTCCCAAAGCTTATCCAAGGCTCGCTGAATAGCTTTGGAACCCACAGGAACATCGACAATGTTCCACAGCTTCAGGTCCTCAGCAAATAGCAGCGAAGGTACCTCAAGCTCATTTACATACATAGAGAACAGCAGCGGTCCAAGGATCGAGCCCTGCGGCACGCCGCTGAGGATAGACGGCCTAAAAGATATGCCACGGCCTAACCGTACACACTATTCTCTATTATCCAAGAAGGCAGTCACCCAATGGAGGGCGCGGCCAGACACCCCGTAGGAGGTCAGATTTTGTGCGAGCGTCAAATGGGATAACTTGTCAAATGCCTTCGAAAAGTCGACGAAACGCATATCCAGTGTGTGGCCATTATCCACTGCATCCGCCCAACTTTTCGCGAGCCACCAATAGATTCGTCCGACAGGAAGATCCCTTCCATAATCCGTATTGTACGCTGCTAAGTAGATTAAATCTACTCAGATGACTCTCGAATGAATCGTACACCAGTTTCAAGAGGAGGTTTGAGTATTACACTACTCAGCGTAACTGGAATATAAATTGCAGGAAGAATCCTGTCTCAATTTTTGAAGATGAGACAGATGGACATCTTCCTTCCATTTGCAAGACAATGCGCAGCTGTCAAGCAACCTCTGAAACACTATAGTGAGCGGTCCACTTAGTTTCGCAGGTAACTAATGCAACAGCTTCGGGTGAATTAAATCATTAGAAGAAGGACGTAGCGAACAAGCTTGTTTTCAGTGGATCGTCATCAGGCTAATACAATCACAACTATACAGGTACAAATGAACGCGTAAATCAAAGACGTCACGAAACCAAAATATGTAATCAATAAGGCTATGTGATTAGCCCGACCCGTGTGGAATCAGGGGGAATGGCGTGTTATGTCTGCTTACTTGTGTTACTCTTGGGCCAGGGTAGAGAAAGCGTCTGCACAAAATTCTCCTATGCACACAACTCCGGATTATGGAGCCGAATTGCGATTGCCTCTGCAGTCCACAGCAGACGGAATCTGATAGCTCTCGTGGGTCGTCCTGCAACACAGTAGATCGGTTGGAATGAATCTTTCGTGTAAATTTTGTGGTTGGTATCCACTAAATGTGACAATACTGCGCTCCTCACATTCTTCCCTCCCTCACACTGGGAAGCGGTACGGCTGCATCCCTCACTTGTCTCTCAGTAAGGGCCGTACATAGCGAAATAACGAACGGTGTGTGCGGGTAGGCATTGTCCTATTTTAAGGCAGTCTCTCAGCAGTGGAAGTGCAGAAGGGCTCGGTCCTTGGAATGCTGCTGTTTTCTATATATGTGAATGACCTAACCCGCGGAGGTTGTACGGTACTTCAGTGGATGTATTTTTGACTGTGCTTAATGGCGCCATGTCATTGTGGCGAATGTGCCCGATTCGCATGCTGATATCAGTATTGGCGATGTGGAATCAGCGTGGGTATTTCGTGGGAATTGTTGCAGAGGAATTTGTAACCGTGCTTGTTGTCTGTGTATTATCGCGCGCTGCCATTGTGTGTTTGCGTGCGGAGAGGAGGGTAGATTTAGCACTGGCGGATGAGGAATGGGTACTTGATGTGCATGAGTAGTAATGTGGATGAAGAAGTTTGTCAATCGGTGCCTCACTGGTAACAATGTGCTATGTGGCCTAGTTGCCTACCGTGTACTGTCGTGTCGAAGACGTGGCGTTGGTATAAGCGTGTGTGCAGATCATTGTGGTTTAGCGCACAGAAACGTGTGCGCCAACTTGCGTATGGATTGGATGGTAAGTTGCGTGTGTTTGTGTGTGTGTGCAAAGCGCAGATTGCAGATGAATTTAGTTCGGAGTGCATGCGAGAATGCGTGTGTGTTGTGTCTTGTATGTGTGTCTATGCGTCTCATCGTTGATGTGGCGCTGGTTGTGTGACGATGTCGATTGTAGAACCAATTGCCTCAGTAACATAGACCCCACAGTTACGAACAGCGCTTGAATCCTAAATTGAGCATTGATTCAAGGGTTTCAAAGACCGACATATATTTTTATTGAACATAGAGTTAGTGAAACTGACTAAGAGAAATGACTGCACTAGTAGTGAAGGATGGATCAAAAACCTTTCACGCCACCACCTCACTGCAACTGAAGAGGATGTCTTGATTAAGGGGTCAACTTCAACAATAAAGATGCTTGCACCAAAGACTACTTGGCTGGATTAGAACACGCATTGAAATCAATGGACAGTCGGAAGTGTCCCAGCAACAGATACGACAGACAGTTGTTCCAGTGCTAACTCGGAATAAATTCACCCAGACCCTACCCAATGAAGAACATGATGCACTTAGACATTTACAGAAAGACGAGAACATTGTAATCCTCCCAGTGGACAAAGAGGTGCATGACAGCGATATTGGACAAGCCAAAGTATATTAACTAGGCCAAAAAAACTGCAATCCGACACAACTACATATCGCCAGATCGATCAAGACCCAAGTTCAAAACTTGTCAACCAGATCAAAGCAAAGCTAAAGAAACTACAAACAAAGTAAGGAGCTCCCCGCTACGGAGAGATGAAGAATGAAAGCTGATGATACAAATATTACACTGGTCTATGGACTACCAAAAGTACACAAGGGTGGAGTCTCACTACGACCAATCGTCTCGCTCACCCGGAAACCATCATATAAATTAGCGAAGAATGTGGAGGAGCTTTGAAACATTTGATTACAGGATCCTAAAATAGCATCAACAATGCTTGAACAATTCCTCCGAAAACTGCGGAGCGTCAGAGTAGAAGACGAGGAAATATTGTTTGCATTCGATGTCACCGGGCGCATCAGTTCGGGCGCTCACGAAGTGGCCAAAGAAACCATGACGGAACTACTTGAGAATACACTAAGTCCAACGACAATCATACGACCCGAAAGATTGTGAACCCCTGAACATACTGCATAACCAGTTATTTCCTCTTTGATGGACAGGTATACCAGCAACTGAGAGGAACTCACATGGGATCCGCCATCTCGGGGCTCTTGCAGATGCCGTAATGTGGAAAATTGGAGCGCATCGCACTGCCATCTATCCAGCCCAAAACTCTGGATATACGATACATGGTACGCACATTTGTCATGCTAAAATAGAACAGAGTACAAGCCACGCACAGTTGTGCTTAACAACACATCCAAGGAATCAAATTTGCGATTGAATTAGAGTAGGATAAATAAGTAGCCATTTCTGGATGTAATGGTCAATAGTGAATCCCGACAAATCTTTGCAAAACGTGCTGATATCGGAAGAAAATGCATACGGACCACATACTAAACTACCACAGCAGACCACCCGATGAATCACAAGAAAAGCCGCATTCAAACAATATTCAAGACAGACGAAAACGTACTGCAGCACAGCCGAATGGCGGAAACAGGATGAAAAGCACCTATATCAAGTGTTTAGAAACAACGGTTATCCGAGAAATTTCATCAGAAGAATCCTAAAGTAACGAAAGTCTCATCATCACCATCAGCAGCAGTCACCCGAGCAAGCAAACAAACGAATAGTGTTCCCCTACATCAAGAACGTCTCCGAACTAACAGGAAGGTTGCTGCAGTCACATGGAATCTCTGTGACTCACCAATCAAGTGCCATTCTAGGGAAATTGATCTCAAG
>CALYDF020000761.1:0-24702 GCA_944474145.2 Dicrocoelium dendriticum | reverse complement strand
CATGATAGTTTATGAACCATGAACAAGGATTTATATCGGGTAAGTTAGCAGGTGCTTGACATGTTCTGTACGGTGTTTAGATTGAAAAAAATAGATCAAGATATAACGGAGTCGTCAGTTCGGGCGATTGCAGATTTAACTGCACTGCCGTATAAAGGGAGTTTGAAATGGGAATGTACGCACACAAAGCAATAATGGGGGTGGTTTTTGATCGTACAATAGGCGAGAACAAATAACGAAAAATAGCAAGCACAACTCTTACTGGTTAGCAGCTTTCTTGGGTCCACAGGATACAGAAACACAGTTTCTATCTTAGCAGCGTTTATCAAATTTCGTGCAAGGGCTTTGCAGTGACTCATTCTAGAGAAGCGTTATGGCATTATTCGCTGTCTGTTGTGCATTAGTGCCAGCATCTTGTGGTCAAGGGATATAGTACGTAGTGTAAATGTAACAGCGTATCGTCAAGGCGTTTTTTGAACATGGCTAGGGTGGGTACATTAATAAGATATTTCAGGAGGGCGTTTCGAGTCTGTGACACTCGAAGTGAGAAATAGTTTCGCCAACATTCCAGGCGGCTGTACTGCCTGACCAACTTAAACTAGTGACATCTTAACGGGATGATTTGACTCAGAATAAGAAGGTAATGGCATGGGTTGGTGGGGTTTATCTCAGGATCAGCTACATCATTAGAAGATCGCCCCTTAGACGCCGATAACGTCCATAGTATATTTTGAGGGCCTTCAGCCTGAGTGGGTAGGGAAGGCTGGTCAAATCTCTGACGCTCTTCATTTCCCCTCGTTGTGCAGTATCGAGCGTGGTGAGGTGGTGTTGAGCCAGGGTTGCCACGCTTGAATAGCGTAATCCGCGTACGGCCTCACCTACGCACTAAGCATTTTTGGAAAGACTGAAGGGTCAAACTTTCCGAAAGCTCTGCGAAGAAGGCCGAGGCACTGGTTTGCTTTCTTAGCTGCCTTTTCAGTCTGCTTCAAACAACCGAGGTCCTGTTGAACTATCACGCCGAGATCTTACTGGTGAGAAGCCCGCTCTAGCATTTGTGGTTCTAGGCGGTACTTGTACGTACCCTTGAGTCGTATGTTGAGAGCTTTGCACGTGGTGACGTTGAAATGTAACATGTTCTCGATGGACCATGTGTACGTTTTGTCTAGGTCCTGTTGTAACACTGTGTGATCCTCCATTGTAGCTGTAGTACGCCATGCCCTTAGGTCATCAGCAAAAGCAAGCCGTAAGAAGATAGCACGCTCGCAAGCTGATTTATGAAAACCGGGAACAGACGATGTCCAAGTACCAAGCCTTAATGTACGCCGCACTGAAGTTCGATGGATTCCGACAGGATTCTTTTAACCCTCACATTTAGGTGACGTTGCACAAAAAAGTCTCCTATCCAGCCCAGAACAGGATCGCCGACAGATGAGGTGGGACAAAGTAACTCACAGCACGAGCACCACTGAGCTCAACCCCTAGCCACAGCAACAATTGTAACCATACAAACGTGTCCATCATCTTTCGGACCGCAACCAGGAAGCCGAGACGCTCCAACTGAGGTCCGCTTCGAACTGACGGCCTTCATTCCTTTTGGCCAAGTCATCGCCTGGCCACCTCACCTCTTCTTTTATCCACAACCCCGACGCGCAAACGACGCACGTCGCGGTAGTTGATGGGCTGGCATGCATAACACCTGGCCTAGCCATCTAAACCTAGTGCTTGAAATAACCTTGCTGAGCGGTTCCTTTCTTTTCCAGTGCCGTAAATGGGGCTTTAAACACACACGGTGTTTTTACCAGATGTGAGCCAAACTGCGGAGGCATCATCATCATCCTCATTACACGTTAGCTGTAGGTGACAAACTCCTCAGCTATTGTGCCGCAATACAAAATAAAAGAAAAGGAAAACAGTGGCAAACAGTGGCACGCCCGCTGAGTCCCCAGTAACGGATGGAAATTGTTCCAGAGAGCTAACATCTTGCTGCCGTAAAAGAAAATCGTATTATGCCTAGCGGGTGAGATCGTGATTGGAGGGGGCTACTAAACGGGAGGGGAATGGGCAAAGGAAATCACAACACAAACGCCATTGGTGCCGGCTCCGAGCCATATCAGCAAGTGTGTCCAACAAAACGTGTTTACCGTCCTTAGGACCCCAGCCAGGCAGTCGGGATGCACCAACCGACGCCAACTTCGAGGTGTGGGTTTTCATTTCTCTCGACCAAGTCATCACTTGGCCTCCCCTCGTCCGCTTCCAACCGCACCCACAACGCGCAAACAATGCACGTCGCGGGAGTCGGTGTGTTGGCATGCGCAACACGTGGCCCAGCCATCTGAGCCTGGTGCGTGATATAATGATGCTAAGCGGTTCACTTGCTCTTCCTGCACCAAATACGCGACGTCGAACACGCTCATTGCTCACGCGGTGTTCCCACCAGACATGAGCTAAGCTGCGAAGGCAGCGAGGATCGAATGTGACGAGCCACTTCATGTCTGTCGACCTGATGGGCCAGGTTTCACAGCCATATAGGAGAGTTGAACGGACCGCTGTGTTGTAAACTCTGCCCTTCAGGACGAGAGTAATGTCGCGCCTGCTCCACAGGTGGCGGAGATTGGCAAAAGCACCTCGAGGTTTTGCTACGTGGTTCGTAACCTACTATTCAATCCCACGGGTGCTAATGTAGCTGCCTAGGTACTTAAATTCCGGAACGATTTCTAGCAGATCACCACCAAGCGTTAGCGCAGGGTTGGGTCCCTGCCAATCTTGGAGAAGTACTTTGCATTTCGATGGAGCAAAGCACAGCCCAAAACGATTGACAACCAGCGCTAATCGGTCCAGTGCTCTTTGGCATGTTTGAAGGCTGTCGCAGATTAGGGCGATATCGTCCGCATACTCCAAGTCAAGAAGTCGCTCACCAGGAAGTAGCTCCACACCATCTAGGTCGTGTCCAGCGAACGCTGTTTCCATGACTACATCAATAGCGAAGTTGAAGAGGAAATGTGACGGCGGACATCCTTCTATCACACCGCTGGTGATGCTGAAGGGTGGCGAGAGTTTGCCGTAAGCCCTCACCCTGCCCAAACTATGCGCGTACAGCGCTTTGATAATGTTTACATATTTATCAGGCACACCTTTCCTCAGCAGACAGTCCCAAAGGGCACATCGGTCGACCGAGTCGAAGGCACGTTTTATGTCAATAAACACGACAATGGTGGGTCGCCAATAAACATGGTGGTGCTCCAACACTTGACGCAATGTGAAGATGTGGTCGATGCAGCCGCGACCTCGACGAAATCCGGCTTGCTCTTCACGAGTGCCAGTCAGTCTGTGGAGAATGAGAGAGGCAAGCATTTTAGAGGCAATCGAAATCAGACAGATCCCTCTATGATTGCCGCATTCCAAACGGGAGTTTCCCTTGAAAATTGGGACAATAACGTAGCGGTTCCGGTCTGTCGGGACTGTCTCCTGCTCCCAAAGTTTTACTAGCAACTCGTGTAGATCATCTACTAGAGCAGGTCTCCCGAATGATAAGAGGGCTGGGGAATTCTATCTGACCCTGCGGCCTTATGCAATTTCAACAGCCGGATCTCACGTTTGACTTCTGCGCGTGAGGGCGGATCCGAGGAGATGGCCCAAGGAGAAGGGCGCTCAATGCCTGAAGAAGAAAGCGATAACTCAGGTTGATTAAATTGCCTTGCAAAGTGTTCAGCCCATCGCTCCAAGCGTTTTGACAGGCTGTGGATCGGCTGCCCACTCTGGTCGCGTATGGTCTCGCTAACACCAGGTCTCCTGCTGCCTGTTTCCCGTATCAGACGGAATAACTTACGATGATTACCAACGGCAGCAGCTGTTTCCATCTCAGAGGCCCGATGAGATCACCAGGTTTCGCGGTCCCTCTTCAGGCTAGCACGTAGTTTTTCCCTGACATTTTTGCGAGCCTCATTGTCTTTGCATCCAGCCGGAATACGTCGGCGAGCATCCATAAGTTCCATAGACTGTGTAGAGACCCAATGTCCGGTTTGGCAATTTGCTTTGCCACATGAAGACATGCCTGCTGACAGTAACGGTTGACGAATATGCGACCAGTGCTCTTCAACATTGTTTAGTGGGCGAGTACTCAGCCCAGATGTCAGCGCACTATGGTATACATTCAGAACATCTGGCTTCGCCAGCAGGCTGGCGTCAATCCGTTCACATCGACGTTGCGGACGTCCACCGAAGCGCACCCGAATTTGGCACAGACAAGTGCGTGGTCAGAGTCCACGTTCGTGCTCCAAATCGAGCGACAATTTTGGACACAGCCTCTCCAGCGGTAACTAGTCGCAATATGATCGATTTGTGTCCATGGTTGGCCCGAGGCTGATGGCCGCCAAGTCACGCTCCTGCGGGTGCTGTGTCGAAAGTTAGTGCTCGCGAGAAAAAGACGAGCATCTTCACACAGATGTAGCAATCGCACGCCATAATCATTACGCGAGCCTACACCATGTTGGCCGCCCAGATGAAGCTCATCAGAGGACAATTTTCCGACTTGGGCGTTTAGATCGCCAGCCAACACCACAATATCCGTGCTTCTTCTGTAACGAAGAAGCTCGTGAAGTTGCTGATAGAAATCATCTTTTACCGAATTAGTGCTACAGTTTGTAGGGGCGTAAGCCGCAATGACAAACAAGCAACTTTTGTCCCCGCGCGACTTCGTAGCACGGAACGAACCAGCTAATCTAACGGCGCACATCCTACTGTTTATTGGGATCCAATCCTTTAGGGCAGCCCCAGCCTGGGGACTCAAAACAATGCCGACGCCAGCTTGACCGGCATTTAAAGCTGCATCATCGCCAGACAGGCGCAATGAGAATTTGCCGCCAGTGTCGCATGTGGGGGATCTCAGGGTAAACACGCAGCTCGAACCTTGCAGGCGGGTTTCTGATAAACAGCAAATATCGATCGATAGGGTCTCTAGTGTGCGGGCAAGTGCTGCCTGTTGGCCAATCTGCAGCAAAGTGCGCACGTTAAAGTATGCCAGTCTTTGCGAGACGCGAGGATTCCAAAGGGAAACGGGTGAACTGACGTTGTCCGCTTGGTTGAACATGAACTTGTCAACTGCATTGGAGCGAGGCCCTGGGATTGTGTGTGATTTGTAATTAGAAGACAAACGACTACTGAAGTACGCTGGGGGTGGGCCAAGAATTTGGGGGATTGAAAATGGGGTAATATAAGTAAAGTTGGAGCGGGACGATAAGGATGAAGAAGCGCATGATGGGTATAAGAAGACGGGAAGGCTTGAGCAGTAGCATACACACCCCTATACACCCTGCTCGATGCAACAGATAGGGCACCGTTGATTATGCTCTGCGATGGCCAGAGCATCAAGAAATTGTTTTAGGAACGTTTCATTGTATTGCGTAAGCAGAATACTGTCAGGTTGCCCAGGCCTAGACAGGAGAACGATTAGGGTTCTCAACCAAAGCCTTCGGTTCAAATACCTTACCGCAAGGCAGCGGGTTTTGGCACTGGACTACGGAGCCCGTTTTATGAAATGAGGAGCCACCCGCATTCCAACCCCCAAGCTGGAGGACCAGGTGGCTGATTTTGTCTGGCCTCTAACCATTGACCAATCTGGTATGAGTGGCTCTGAAGGTGCAAAATCACCACCCAGCATAGCTCAATGGATCTCTGAGGCACGCAAACCATCGCACCACGGTAAGGTCCAGCCTCATTGCGATGGAAACTGCAGAGGCACCGATGGTCAAACGTAACTAGCCTCTTTATGTCCGCTGATCTAAGAGGCCAGGTTTCCTAACCGTCCAGTAGGGTCGAACCATCCGCTACATAGTACACTCTAACCTTCAGGGCCAGAGTGATGTCGCGCCGGCGCCATAAGTGTCGAAAGTTAGCAAGCGCGCCTCGAGCTTCTGCTATTCGGTACGTGACCTAATATTTAATCCCACAGGCGTTGTTGCAACTTCCCAGTTAGTGGAATTTTTGTACTACATCTAGCTGATGATCACCAAGAGTCGGCGTAGGAGGCGGTCCAAACCAATGTTGGTGGAAGGTTTTGCACTTCGATGATGCAAAACGTAGCCCGAAGCAAATGACAGCCAGTGCTATTCTGTCCAGTGTCGCTTGGCACATCTGGGAACTGCCACATATTAGAGCAGTATCGTCAGCATACTACAAGTCAAGGAGTAGGCCTACTGGGTGCATATCTGCACCTTTTAAGTTGTGTGCTGTGAACGAGATTTCCATTACTTCGTCAGTAGCGAAGTTGATGCGGAAAGTTTACAGCGAGCATCCTTATCTCACACCGCTGGAGATATTAAAGAGCAACGACAGCTTGACGTAAGCCCTTACTCTGTTTGAGCTACGCGGTTATAATGATCGGATAATATTTACCTATTCCACAGGTACACATTTCCGGAGTAGATAGTCCCAGAGTGCACTTCTATCCACGGAATCGTATACAACTTTGATATCGAGCAACACCAAAACTGTGGGCCGCCAGTAAATTTGACTTTGTTCCAACAAATGACGTGAAGTAAAGATGTGGTCAATTCAGCCACGATCTCGACGAAACCCAGCTTGCTGTTTCTAAATATGGATTTTACAAGTGCCAGTCAGTCTGTGAAGGATGACAGAGGCAAGTCATTCGGAGGTGATGGAGATCCGATTGATTTATCCGTGGTTGCCGCATTCCCATTATAGGCCTCTCTTGAAACATGGGACTCCAGTTGGGATAGTTGGGACAGTTTCCTACACCCAAAGTTTCACTAGTTACTGATATAAGTCATCAACAAGAGCAGATCCCTCATATTTGAAGATGGCTGGAATTAGATCATCAGGTCCTGCGCCTTTATTTAACTTCAATAGTGTAACCTCATGTTGGAGTTCTGAGCGAGGGGATTGATCAAAATTGACATCCCAAACGAAACACTACACTGTATCTATATTAGTCCATCAATACATTTGCACTTAATATTAGGAAAACTAAATATTTGTTTATTTTCAAAAGATCGAGGCAAAAAACAGATGGTAATAACAGCAATCTGAACGCAAGATTTAGCAGGTGTACTGCGGAAAATAAAAGCACGCTTTGCAAAGCATATATAAGATAGTTTCAACAATTGTGTTACTGTAATTGAATTATTTATCAACCAAAGGTGGACATCAATGTTTTCAGTGCTTTGCCTTACAAACTGCATTAAAGCTAATTCATCGTATTTTGCCGTTTGATACACAGTTTATACACAAGTTGCTTGCAGTAAATGGCATAACTTCCAACGGGATAAATATTACAGTACTTAACCATTGTTACTAGTTTGTGGAAAGAAGTGTTAGAACTGTAAAGTTTGGTATTGAAAGTACCGTCAGTTGAAAGCGCATTGTTCAATGTGCTTGTAATGGAATGAAACCAAGTTGCTTTGATCACGTGTGGCGACATTACATTCGCAGCCCGGTGGGTTAGTGTCGAAAAGCCTCAAGGGAAATGGTCATGATGTTTGACTGCAGTGTCGCTAAACAGTGTGAAATGACTAGAGTCATTTCCCTCTGCGGGAAATGCATGCGGTGTTGACTAAGAATGTAGAGTAATGAGATAGTTAAGAACATAGGACGTCATAGAAAATTATCTTCCTTATGAGCGTCCAAAATCTGCTACTCGGAGACCAATTTTTAACGCGCTGCGCGATGAGTGCAAAGGACGATGCCTATTGCGCTTCATTAAGAATTGTATGGTGGTTGCGGTAGAATATGTAATAACTACGAGACGCGTCTCTGATCAGGCTGCTGCAGGTAAATATTTGAGGAATATAACATTTAGGTACATACCACCTTTCTAGTAATGAAAGTTCGCTCATCTATATCCGTCAGGGTTAGAATGAATAAGTTAGAAACGGTAGCTGAAGAATATAATGCTCGTTAAACGAGATAGTCAACTGTATGAGGGCGTCGCGGTCAATTTCAATTAACTGCTTGTGGTTATTAGATTCCGTCTTAAAGAATAGGATGTTTTTGATTGAGTAAGAAATTATCCACTAGCAAGTTGGGCAGTGCAGAGATCCATTGGTACGTTAGGTAAACAGATTACCTTGTGTAATCACCTCACGTGTTATAACTTTTGCGCCGGCACACATTACATAGATGGGTATAGCTTGCATAATATGTTAAACCCGGGTAAATGAAATTTCCGAGGAATTGTTTACAAGAAAACGGGGTTAAACCCAATTGAAGAGGACATTATGCTTTAAACAAGTAAAACACATCCTTAACATTGCGTCGAAGTACGTTCAGTCCAGCTATCTGTGCTGTTCCATAAGGCTCTGGTTAAAACAAAAGTCCAACAGAATGATGGCATCCCTACACAACGGAGAAAGCAGAAAACGGCCGTAATGGTGCCCAAGTTGACGCAAGAATTCAATTGGTTGTGCATAAATAATTTTCTATGCAACAGCTTTACCTATGTGTAGTCTTATTAGCAATAATAATGCAACCGAGTATAGCTTTGGTATGGATAAGTTAAAATGCTATGCGAACGGCAGCTGAGGAATGAATTAGGGTAGCAGCGACCCCTGCTTTTGATTGCACATATCGGAAGTGGCGGACTAACATAGGGTAGGCGAGGACAAACGCGCAGCACAGTTAAGAGTTGTTACCGCCAAGACGCTAAAGAGAAGAAATAAAGGGTATGAAAAATTGAACTATCCATATTAAAAAGAGTGATTCAAATTATATAAAGGAACTAGCCTATTGTCGTAAGGTATCACAAAACAGCTGCGCCCCATGCAATTAATTCCACTCCACGAAAGTGCAGAAATACAATGTCGGAAGTTAGGCCCATGCAAGCGTTAGATAATAAAAATGCTTCCACAGGAGTGCGTGTCAAGAGGATCAGCAAAAAGAAATAATTATAAATCGAACGCCGTCTGTTAGGAAATGATAAGAAAACATGGGATGTATTGCAGCCGTGATATAAAAAAGGATAGATAAAGTTGCCGGTGAACGCATTTGCTCAAACCGAACACAGTGCTGCAAAGCCGAGTGCAATATTTGGTCTAAGATTGTAGATTCTAACAGGGCAGCGGTACCACATAAAACAATTAACACTGATATACCATCACCAGTTGGGTTTGCATTTCGCAAACCTGTTATCACCCGAGGCCGCTTGGCACAATCAGCTTCTACATGCATCTATGGTTTACATGGTTGCGTTTGCACCACTGACCCACAATGCCGTATAGACGTATCATTTGGCGCTGTATGTCTCTCTCACCGTCGTAAAGACTTAGTAAATAAGCCAAAGCTTCCCACGTATATTATAATTGCAACGTCAAAATCACCCGTTGGCCATTCTACCTGTACTCATACTGCAGCAAATAGACACAGCATAGGACATAGCCGAATTGGTTTAACAACCAAATCTGGTAGTAGAGGGTATATTTTCTGTGTTCCAATAGTTTTTAACACGGCGTAAGTTATGTCAACAAAAGCAACTTCATGTAGTGACCGTTTGCACTCTATCACAGAATATGATTGGAGGACTTAAAAGAACAAAAATTACTGCCATCAGCAATGTAATACTTTTAATGCTGATAAAACAATAACATCTGGGACACAGTTTCCTCAAGCACGCATGCAATCCGGGCACCTCAGGCAACGTGCGTTACCAGTTGCTGCGCAAGATATCATGGACGCGTATGAATCCCTAAGCACCTCAGTTTAGTAGGATTATCCCTTGGAGTGTAGCTCCTCAATTATGTTTAGAAGGCATAACATTAGCATTGCACTTTTTGCATATTCTTTCTATCGCACATACCCTCTTAGAGTTTAGTATTAGTATTCATTGTTCACCTATATTACTAGAGGTACTAGCCGCACTGTGAGCTTTACCTTTGAAGTCTATTATATTTTGTCCTTTTCCTTCTCCAACTCTGATGATCCGGGCCGCATACCTACCACTAAATCGCTCATTCGTTGAATTTTCTAATGACACAGTAGCTCTTCACTCATGAAAGGATGCCTTCCTAGATTAGTTATAGCTTCAACATTTATTCTTACACGCTACGCCTAATTCAACCATTTGTGTTTGGTACCTTGACTTTACACTCCTTACCTCTGTGCGCGACTGCAGTTGGTTGCGGCTTATGCTCTACTAAATTCGATGCTTAATTACCCTAATATATGAAACTAGCTCCCCAAATGTGACCGGCATATTTGAAAGATCGGACGCTGCTGCTGTTGCTTAGGCACCTCATTATACACTACGCCAACATCAATCTTCTTTTTCCTAGCTGCTTTCTTAGTACCACAACACGACCGAGGTGTTATTCTCAACGCGGTTAGATTTTTGAGCCTATTAATCATCCTTCCGTTTGCGCATCTGAATCTACGTGCTGTGCATCCATTAATGGCCAAGCGACCTAGTTGACGTTTATTTTGACAGGAATACTTGCTGGATGGGGAATAGCTGCCCACCGTATTTGGACTTATTAAGCGAAATTCTATCTCTGTTCCATTAATGCACTTCCTGAGCACAAGAACGCTGCGCAAATGACGACTGCAATGAAGATAATTTGACTTAGCTGCGAATGTATAATTCAGTGGAAGGAACATTGCATCACACAGTTTCACACAGCAAATTTGACAGTTTCTTATAACATATATATTAATACAATTGACCAAAAGACTATAAATCACTATATTCTTCTTCTTTTTATCTGTTGTACGTGTGTCAACTCAAAGTCCGTTGTAAGACATTACGAAAATACTGCACAAATAAGTACTCAAATAATATATGTTAAGCGGAATGCCTCGCAGATTCAAGATAGTATTGTTATATATTTATTTATTAAGGCAGGGATATTTCTTAAGTATGCGTGCAGCAGTTCCCATTATTGCTCAGGCTCATACAAGCAAAATATTACTTTGTGCTTATGTGGTCTTAAAACAAATATACCGTACCATGCACTCAAGGCCATAATGTGTTGCACAGTATCGTTTTGTAACGCGTACCATTTGCTAAACCTTCGTTTTTCAGTTGATGTGTAGCTAGGCGTATCTGCTATGTTGTGTTGCCAATTTGACTGCCTGAAGCTCCCAGTGAGCTTCATTTGGACCTCAGTAGTCGATTTGCATTCACCTACATACTACTAGCCGGGCTTCTGTTCATAGCAGCGCATTGGTGCTTCTCTCGTGACACGTATAGCCAGCGTCTGTAATCGATAATCCGGTTTTGTTCATGCTAATTCCACACGCCTATTTTGTAGCATTCATAGTGCCATCAAAGTTATAGCATTTACTTTAAAAGGAATGCAAAATGTCTGGTCAATGGACTAAGCGGATATTGCGCATCAATGAATCTGTGACAATAGGCACAACCAAGCACAGCTAAACTCCATTTTACAAACCAGAAAACTTTGTAATTAGTACGACTGAAGACGCATTCCTCCTATTGCAAAACGTCTGCTGATTGTCTAGGGCGAGGTAATCTAAACGTTGCAATTGCAAAACTAAGACGGAAGAATCACAACTACGAGATAATTTTGATAGATGTATCTGATGCACTTTAGGAAATTAGTGAGTAAGGATCGTATATCACAAATTGGTTGACACTTCTTGAGTTAGCGGAATGTTACAATAATGAAAAAGTCCATGTATATTGAAAAATAAATGCTTGTCCTCCGGCGTTTATCTAACAAAATGATTGAATAAAAAAATCTTTCCAATAAACGCTACAGCAGTTGGGTTTCAAAAACTCTGTTTTTATTTGCAGTTCACAAATAATATTGTGAATTGGCCTCTGCTAATGCTTGACCACTTTAATTTGTGCAACATTCTTTATATTTTGAGGGTACAATTTAGAAGTGGTACTAAATAAAATGACCTACTATGTACGGTAAAGTTTTCTGCTCAACTAAATCATACACTACTTATGATTTTGTCTCAGTTTTGGGTAACTTGAAATCTGATGACAAATATTTAACGTTTTATTTGAAACGTCGCTCGCAAGCTGACATAATTTAACTTGGTTCCTTTCTTCACCAAGTTCTCAGTTGCGATTTACCCATTCCGCATAAATTTATGTGTATTCGCCTAACAAACAAATGTCACTCAGTTATCTCTATAAGCAACACCTTTGCTACTCTTTGTTATTCGACACTACTATTTGAGATACCTTACATTTGAGTAAACATTTCAAAGAAGTTAATATGTTGCCGGACGATTGCCAAAAATACAAAAGTGGTTATACCTTGCTTAAAAACTTCAAGTGAGCTGCAACTCATTTAAATATTCTTATTACAAAGACCACAGCCACCAGTGACTAACTGCTCTAAACCACGATATGCCGAAATTATAACCCTTCCTACGCAGTGAAACATTATTCAGTGTTAAGTTATACTTAGTTAAAAAACTAAACTTTTTATTAAGTAAACCTTGACCAAATGATGTTGTCCGTCAAACAGGAAATACACTAGCTACACATAATGCCGCCGCAAACTGCATTAGCGCGTTAAGCTTTTTAGTAATATATAAATCATAAAGAAATTTTTATTATTTAATTTTGTAATAACTAATGTGTGTATACCTTAGGCTGAATTATAAAATTTTACCAACTTGCAACTAATTTGCTCTGCGCTGATATAAAAAGCTCTTATGACAAAAATAAGGAAATTTACCAATAAGTACTACAAACGTACGATCACAGGCGAAATGAGTATACGTACATATTTGACTTGTCCAGGCTGCTTTAGCTCTAAAGTGCCTTATTCCACTTACACCAATAATACAGGTAGCAGATAAACCGCCCTAATCTACTGCTACCTGTCTATACTTATATTGTGTTTTCACTGCTTCTTTGAATGAAACCAGTGTATCGAATTTTGACGAGAACCCAAAATCTGAGCTGGAAATGGTGTGAAACAAGACTCCTTACGCTGGTTACCCAATGAAGGCATAAGTAAGATCATTTTATACCTAGCTAAACTCCTTGTAAAGAGTATAACAAGATTACTTGGTATCTAAGCACTTAACAATTGATGAGCATGTTAGAGGGGCATCAATTTTACTAAGCAATTTGCACGCAGGTAGATGGTTAATGCAACGGCTGCTCTAGAATTGTTTGACTGAATGTTTTTTTTATTTACTTCCCGCCACAAATGCTGAGTGCATGTTAATAAAGCAAATTGATCTGTATTTTCTTCGGGACACATGATATCAATCCTATCATATATTCTGGTAACATAATATGCCAAATGGTGACTTTTGCTGTAAAGGTGCAGATATATCAACGGTGCGTCAAGTAATGTTTTGAGTGGAATGAAGTAGCAAGACGTCACGTGGTCGCAAATAAGAATATATGCTGTCAACAATCTTAAACATTGAGATTAAAAAGACAATATAATTTTACTAGACGTCGTAATTGAATGCGAAAATGGGTAAGTTATTCAACTCTGGGTTACTTCTTATTACAGATATATAACTGGTTGCCTACACCTGTAAGATAGGGTTAGTTATTATATCTTTAGAGAAAGCGGTTTTATCAGTGTATACAATTTTACAATTGTCCCGCACGAAAACCATGTTAAACAGCATCATTATAAACAGCAGTACATCAGCCACTTGAACTGATGCTTCGCTGTCATACAACCATGAATGCTTAAGAAATAACGAATGATTTGAGGATAATGATGGACTTACCTGAAAACCCTAATGCCCTAAACAAATCTTCAGCGTCAAGGCGCCTTCACCTTGTGTAGACAACATACCGTCACAAATAGCTTACTATCGTGCAAAGATAAGACGGCATCAGAGAGACAGCTTCATTGCAACTTTCATTGACCCAAGTTATAGTCAGCCAATTAATCGCAGATAACTCAGCAACAAACAAACTTTAAACAGGCAATCAAATTAGGAGACGGCAGTACAGGCGCCACTGGTGTCGGTTGCGAGCCATGTCTATTTACTTAATATATGTGTCAATGTTCGCATACTAATTCGACGCGTACTCTTGCATCGCTGTACCTAATATTAGATTCTGTGTGTAACTTTTCATAATATTGCAAGGTTTAGCTACTTGCACACCTCTGTGTTTTATTGCTCACGCCTTGATGGGCGTGCCTAATACTGCTAAGACAAGTGCACATATAATGATTTTGCCTTGGAATGTTCTAGTCTGTTGAAATTTCATGAAAGTTGTAAACTCTGTATATGAAACACGATTGGAGCCGCTGGCTTACGTAGATTAGGGAACAATTTTGCCTAATAGCATCTGGTGACTGGTGTGCTGTTAGTTATAACCCACGTGTTTGTGTACGGCAACGACACTGCGTTGCCGCAGGTTATCTTTAATCGATTGGGAAATATTATCCCAGACACGCTTTGGTAATATAAAATATCCTGTCGGACGCGTTTAATGAATTAGTTTATTTTGCCTTACAGATAATACAATTACCACTGCTCTGAAGGGAATCATGAATGCGCCAAAGTAGGAACCATATTATGATATTCAAAATGGCTATAACGCACTTTAAGCAGTTAGTAAAGATTAAGAAGTAATTGCCACTAACACTTTAAACTACATCTGCTGAATCCCTAATCCACCTAGTTAAGCTGTTCAGCAGGAAAGGAACAGCTTGTGTTGCTTATATCATGAAAAATTGTTATCACGTTAGATTAAAAAGTGAACTCTTCTCTGCAGGTCTTTTGATTCTCTGTGCAGAGCAAATATCGAAACAGTAGTTTTTTACGATTGCTGTGGCTAACATCCATCAAGCCCTGCTACGTAGTTTATTCTTTTCTCCTTGCTAAAATTATGCCCTAAATTAGCCGGCTTGTTTCATGTTCCGTAATGCCTTGGATAAGTGATATGGATTTACATAGGTGATATAACTAGGATTTCCTATGTTTCACTATGAATTGCTGATCAATCGCAAGCTTTGTAGACCAGGTTCATCACGTTGCTTGTAACGGCTAAATACACTTTTTCGAAAAAAATTATGAGTAAGTTATTGGGCAAGCATTGGTCGCTTGCTCCCTGTTGTGGTCAGGGCCAAACTAGGAAAATTGCTGGGCTGTTTCCTTTCTACAAGCGCTTTTCTGATACAAGTTTGCATTGGAATGCTGCGGTTCGGTAACTTACGAGAAGCACGCTACAATAGGTAATCTAATTTTAGTTGATGTGGACATGACAATATGCCCATCTTAACCGCTTTGTACAGGTCCGACATAAACAGCCATGATATTAGTTTTCCGTCGTAAGAGCGACAAAATTATACAAAGAAGGCTTTAGTTAAAAGTGTTTTAAAATGAATAATAAACAGCCTTTTCCATAGAAATATAAACGCAAACTGACAATGGTGCTAGTATTTAAACCACGGCTGAAGTAAAGCCTTATGTTTATGCATGCTGTTCAAGGTAGAAACGTTTTCAAAGCGATAGCAAATAATGATGGCGGCTGCTGACAACATTTATGGCACAACACATTAAAGCATTCTTCCCGCCGTCATGCTGAAGTTACACATCTAGCCAAATAATAAATTGTCTGCGATGTCACCACCTTTTTTCACATAATTGCGCGTTTTCGACCTAAATGTAACATTATTCGCGCCGAAATAAGTTGCGCCGAATATGTTTATATGCATCGGTTTGGGTGGTACTCTGAGGATTACAGGCACATCCGCAATTGCAATAGTTTCATACTTAATCTAAAATAACTACGTAGACATTATTATTTAAGCTTTTGGCCCGGCCCGTCTGAACGTATTTGTCTTATCCAAACTAGTCAGCTACTAATTCTGAGCTGAATAGTCAACGCTGAATTCAAGGCAATATTTAAATTTAAAGCCTAATGGGTACAAACAGGCCATCAGAGAAACCTTGCATTCATTGGTGTTTCGCATGTAAACCCCAGCGCAATGTTTTTATTTTTGTTTCTTCGTTAAATAGCGGATCAAAATTCTGCTCTTTCTACACGGCAGCCTGCGTTTACAGTTGTGAGACAGTTAGAAACTGAGCAGCTTATTTCATACGCAGGCAATCATTTGTTAATAACTTATATTTTAAAGAAACTTCAGTGTTATGTCCTGTCAAAACATTACGGTTTCTGTAACTCGGATACAAATGGTTGCACATCAATTTGCAAGGAAATCTGATGCATTGGCGCAAACCATTTAGCCATTCACATTGCAGGAAAGTTGTTGACAGTGTGGCTGATAGCTATAAAATAGCTTACGCGGTAGCCCAGTGGCAGCAATTAGATTGAAACTCTGAATAATCATGCTAATTATTTGTAGTATCATCCTTCTGGTATGTTATTTTATTGTTAAGTTGCATATGCTGGGCCCAATGTGCTAGTGTTTAGTATTCACCCAAGCCACCGAAACGTTTCATTAGTACGAGGGTCCTTCAATAAATGAAGTGAAATTTTCGGTATAAAGACTACTAATACAGATGGAAGCTTAAGTTTTGTTTATCTTTCATGCTTTACTTCTTTACATATGGATGTAATTTCTTGTGCAGATTGAAAACAAACTTTGAGAATTGTAGCGATTAACAAAGTGGGCCAACCACGAAGCATGCTCCAGGATTGAACAGCGGTCAGTTATCAAGCTTTTGTTTGCTGAAGAGTGGAAACCAGTTGAAATTCATAAGAGAACGTCAACTGTGTATGGGGCCACATGTTTCAGCTGAAAATAATGTCTACAAGTGGGCACAATTGTTTAAAAAGGGCGGAGCAGTGTTGAGGATGAAGACAGTCCTTGGTGGCCTACAGAATTGAAGTCTCCTGAGGTGATCGAATCAGTTAATGACCTCATTCAGTCGGAAAGAATGATGACATTGGATGGCATTGCAAAACTTTGAGATTATCTGTTGTCGCGGCATATAACATTGTCAATTTTTATGCTGAAACATGTGGCATCATACACAGTTGACATTCTCCCATGGATTTCAACTGGTTTGCACTCAATATCAACCAAAATTGATAACTGACCGTTGTTCAATCCCGGAGCATACTTCGTGTTTGGCCATCTTTGTTAATCGCTACAACTTTCAAATTTGTTTTCAATCTGCAAATAAAATTACATCCATGTGAAAAAGAAGTCAAGCAACAAAAATAAACAAAAAATAAGCTTCTATCTGTAGTAGAAGTCCTTATAACGAAAGATTCAACGTATTCTTTTAATGACCCACGTAGTTACCAAAAGTCAGGAATTCGTCTGATTTTACACTTTAATTTGCATTAATCGCGTTTAAGCGACAACCGCAGTTGCAGGGCACATGTATACAATAAAATAAACAAGTGTCCTAATTGGTGCTAACTATGCATTATTTCCGCGGTTTCAAGGCCAAATTTATTATACCTACGCCTGCAAAGCATGCATTTTGTTCACTACCTTATTTGCTGTGCTTAATGCTTTCGTTTTATTTTAGACTCTGGCGTTATCTGTGTCGCAAGGTTGTTTTCCTACCGCAGAACAAGGAGAGAATGCTTGTATATGGCAATGCGCTTACAACGAGCTGTATAGAGGAAGCGCGCCCAGGTTCCCAAACTCACAAGCTGCAAGGATGAACTATTTCGCACGCTGCATGAGATGCAGGGGCCTATGTCGACAGTAAATAAATTTGAACTTTCATAAAGAAACCAGACCAATTTCATCATGTCATTCTAATCACCTGTTGTACCGTAAACTCTTTCACGAATAAAATGAATTTGAGCCTACTAGCTCCATGTTGTAAATATTTTAATTTTCCATGTTCTAGCTTGCACTGAAATCGTTAAACATTTATTTAGTTCGAAACGGAAAGGTGCAAAAGATACCCATCTTTACGTCTTTGCCTCAAACCATTCTTCTACAGATGCAGAAGAACAATCCGGATTGAATGTACACATTCCATAGTTACCGCCTTTATTATCCTAGACATCGGTTAGAAATAAGGAAATTGTTAAGCAGGCAGCAGGTTTTGAATTTCAATATCACTCGTCACAAAATAACCCTAGCCAAATAAATGCTGGGATGCAGCGTGTTATAAAGGTGGTACTTCGAAATATGCAATATTGCGCTAACCATTTCGTATTTTTCTGGAAGCAACGAATGCATTATGCATTGTCGTCATGTGTCGTGTTAAAGATAGACATCATATTGTTCACCGGACAGCGCCATTTCTCTTGGTGTTGTAATGTTGGTTCGGGTTGTCAGAGCAGCGGTTGCACTTCAGCTGATAATAAAGGAATTTTTTTCAAAATGTGAAGCTGCTTGATCTAGTCACGACCGCGAATAATATGAGCCTCTCTGGATGCAATGTATATGCCTGGCTGGTTTTCGGACACTTTAGAAGCCACCTCATAGTTATATATGGCGGCAGGTTTACCAGTACACTTCTCTATTTAAGGTATTGTTGTGGCTCGAACTTACTTGTTGCTGCTTGCTGAGGCTCCTCGGAGTAATTAAGTTATTTTGTTGCAAAATGATATGGCGCAGGTGGTGTAACTTGAGATTTTTATTGCACTCTGATTGACTATGATGCCGTAGGCTAGCTGGCGGTTATTGTGTGAAGAAGCTTCGCTTGGTGAATTAAGCTATGGTTTAAACTCAAGAAATCTGTTGTCCAACACCGTCAAGTGCAAGATTGCACGACTCCAAAACTTAAGGGCTAAAGGCTCAGGCCTAGGGAACTTTTCATAAGTTTGTTTAGCATGGTTGCTTTTGTTTAGATAAATGTGGGGTAGGCCCTACTGATTTAAGTAAACTTAAGTAAGCTTGTCATTGGTGTTCATCCATGTAGCAAAATTGATATAAAATTACTTATACAAAGAAGCCTATACCATGGTCTCAACGTCTCAAATCAGCGGCAATCATATAAGCGTTAAAGCAAATTCAGTTCGCTAACTTCATTGTAAGGTGCTTTACACTAAACTGAGCCCTACACGCTCCTCTTCCATCTACTTTGTGATGCCAATAAGAGTCATTTAACGTGACTACTCATTTACAGCACGGGTATGAGCCGGTAGGCTGCAGATCTGCATTAAGGTAACCATTTATTGGGACATAGAAATTTCTTTCAGCATAAGCTTTGTAATGCACAAACAACAAGCAGTTATCTTGTTTCGTATGCATTTTCTATTTTACATTTATGAGAAGAAACAACAAAAGCCATAAAACTATGCTGTTGTGTAACTTTATATCCTTGCTAATTTACTACGATAAGGCAACAATGGCACTTCTGCTTATATGACAACAACATCGTAAAATAAGGAATGACTAAGAATGACTGCTTAGAATTTAGGCAACACAACGCTGTACTTCTAAGGAGCCCCGCACTGAATGCTCACATAATGATGTAGTAGGTTTTGCTTGTAAGTAATATGCAAGTTGCTTTTATATTGCCACGGCAGAGTTTCATATGATTTAACCTATTACAAAATTATTAAGAAGTAAATCATTGCTTAATTTACGAATAAACGTTTCTGCCTAATAGTTTCTTAGAACTGCCAATAGGTTTTGACAACGCATTGCTTCCGTGGAAAAAGTAATAAGCAGTATGAGCACTATAGATAGGTTTGTACGGGAGCAGGCAGTTATTTTGGAACGCTGCAGTCTTCAGCCTATAATTACTGCTTAGCGTCGCTAGCGATGCATGTTAAAATTTAGGTTTGCGATCTAAGCTCATTTCACTCTCCATAGGCGGAAAACATTTGCTTTATAATAGCAGTTTTGTTGTCTGAAAATAAAAGTTGCTTTATCTTGGACGTATTGCTCTTTTCGAAGTCAGCCTAAAGTATACATACCGTAATCGTTTATAATTTATAAAAGTTTAAAAAGTTTTATAGTTTTAATAATTCTATGTACTACAATAACGCTATATACTTTAAAACTAAATCTGATGTATTACTATAATGCTTAACAAGCTAAAGCATTTCTTCTCGACATCCTTTGGTCAAGAGATACGTAACAAAAATTTAGTCCTCTGAACTAACCATAATTGACACTAAATGTATATAACGCTGACATATCCTAGGTTAAAGCAGTTAGTGTCCAGTGGTTGTGGCTTTTGCAAATATGAATATTTAATAGCCTTGCAGATTCCTAAAACGTTTTATCTTAGGTTTTACGTATATTTGTGTCTTGATATTTGCTTCCGCAACTGCTGATGTTTTATAACAAAGAGTATTAACCACGTTGCATGTTGAAATAAATGAGATACGTTTGTTTGTGTGTAGGGAATACTGCACCTAATATTAGGCAGAATGGGTAAATTGCAATTGAGCTGTTGGTATAGAAAAAAGCAAGCTAACAACTGTCGGCTCGCAAGCGGTGTTTTAACTAAGGGATTTCATTTTGTATTGTAGCTTTTTGACTTTCTGCAATATGACCCAATAGCTGTGGTGTTTAGCGCCTGCGGCTAAGGTGTATAATGAGGACGCTGATGGTCAGAGTTCAAGTTACTCAAAACTGAGGCATGGACCTATGTAATTTATGAGTTAGTTGAGCAGCAATATTTACGGAACATTGCAGTTCACTAAATGTAGTAGCGGTACTAACTTGTACCATCAAAATGATGGGTAGATCATAGAGTAAAATGACCAAACGTTAACGAAAGTAAATCCACATTATTAGTAAAACACTGCGTATGATAACTGTGGTGTTGAAACCTAATTTATGCAGCTTTCATTTGTAAATTTTCATTAATTCATTCGATAAGTAAGATAAAAGCAAAAGTGATTACTTCTTTGTCTCAATAACGCAGCCTTTATATTAATTAAATCATTTAGCTAACACAAAATTGTCAAACAATTTTGGATCGACGCTTCTTACTCACTAATCATGGAAGGTAAGTCAGATAATTTTCCAAAAATCAACTCGTACTTGTGATTGTTCCGGCTTAGGTACGAACCTAGAATGGTTAGTTCACCTCGCTCTAGAAAACCAGCAGATATTTTGCGATATGTGTAACATTTGTTCTGTCGTAAGCAATAGTTATTTCTTTGTTTATTCCACTTGGAATTTAGCTGTTTTTGTGCATATTACTACAGCTGCATTGAGCAGAAATATCCGCTTATTCAACTGCCCGAATATTTTGCATTCCTTTTGTGGTAGGTTCTATAAATTTCATAATATCATGTAAGCAGCAAAATAAGCGTGTGTAAATAGGACTAATAGATCTAGCTAGTCGGTTTCAAGAAGATGTATAGCCGTACCACGAGCAAGGACTCAATGTGTCTCTATGAACCGAATTCGAGTTAGTAGTATGCTGGTTCGCTGTAAACGACTAATGAGGGCCAATGAAGTATTCATGCATTTAGTAGCATAATAACATCAGGGACTATTACTAGACCTCTGCTTGAGCTGTACCTCAACAAGGACATTAAGGTTAAACAAATGGTACGTGTTGCGAAACGCTGCTGTGCAAAGCTTAATGACCCTGAATGTACGGTACCGCACTGTTACTTAAACTTCACAAGAGCACAAATGCATGTTGTCATGCATGAGTATGAGCCATAATGGGAACTGCTGCAAGCAATAATATGGAAATATACTTATATTAAAAAGCTGGATGAGTGAAACTTTTATCTCGACTACGCGAGTACGCGTGCCCTTAAATTCCTAATCATGTAGGTGCTTATTTTTACGGTACATGTGTAATACTTTTAAAATCGTTACTCGGATTTATATTAGTTGTCTGGGGATGTGACTCACTTATCACATATGAAAACGGAGAAGAAAATAGCGCTTTGTATTCTTTTAGTAAATGGTAACCTATGGCATCCTTAGTTGACAAATTTGTTGCAAGGCGCTGTGTGATGCATCTTTCCTTCCACTGTAAACTGCACATTTGCAGCTAACACAACTTTGCTGGTCGCAGTCGACAGTTGCCCAGCGTTCGGTTGCTTAAGGAGTGCTTTACTAAAATAATAATCGCAATTCGTTTAGCGAGTGCAAATAAGGTGAACAGTCATTCCATATTCATCAACTATTTTAGTTACAGGAAAACTCAGTTAGGCCTCTTGGCCATTGCGGAACGCGAAGCAATTAAATTCAGTTGTGCAAATGAAAAAGGAGACTGAATAAAAGGTTTAAAAATCTAACCTCGGATTGAGAAGAGCATTCTGATTATGTTGTGATACTAAGAGCGCAGGCAGGGGAATAAACGAAGGATGTTTGCGTAGTGAGTAACAATGTACCTAAACAGCAACATCAGTTCTTTTACCTACACTGGTCAAATTTTGAAGCTGGTGTCATTTTTAATACGGTTATCAGGTAGCAGAAATTAGTAATGCTTAAGTAAAAACAACCTCCAGTAGCGCAAAATGATAAGAACGGTGCAGTTAACCTTCGAAACACAGACGGTTGCATTAGGCAAAGCATGCAATATTAAATGTATGAATCTATGGCTGATCTAGTAAGGTCTGTTGTTACGAGTAAACTGCTACTGTGGCAATGGAAACGTCAAATAAGCAGCGCATTAGTGGAATACGCGACCCCGAGTGTCAGAGGCGAAAAAGATAAATTACAAAACATTGTAGGCTTGAAAGACAAATATCGCACCGCAGCTAGTATCTTTGGTCATATAAGAGTACAAGTAATACAATGCTTACAAGTTAAAGCGGATGTAACGTGGTAAATAAGAGCATGCGAGAGCAGTGACGCTAATTTTTACGAATTATAGTTGTAACTGAGCAGCTACAACACAATGAATGAGCCTAATAAATTGTGGAGGTAAATGGTGCATGCGCGACAATAATATTCTGCGGTAAAACTGGTAGCGAACGTCGCTTGAGACGCTCGGAAAATATTTTGAGTAGGAAAGCAGTGCATCCGTTCGTATTGGTGTATCAGCGTTACAAGTGTCAAATCCACGAGGGCAGCTTTGTTTGTTCTTTTAAGTCCTCGAGTCATATAAAGTGATCTAGCGTAAATAATGTTTCATTAAAGCTGCGGTGGTTAGTGTAACTTTCATACTAATGGCACTTGCCGGAGCACAGCAGGCGGACCGAATGCCACTAGGCTTAAGTGTTAAATCACTTCGCCTATGTTCTACGCTGTGTCATTGTGTTGCATTATGAGTACAGGTAGCAAAGTTAAAGCGTGACAGACAAAGCGAGGAAAATAAACGTGGGCAGCAGTGCCTTAGTTAATAAGTCCTTAAGTCAATGGTGGATGTACATCATCAAATTATATGTATATAGAGAGAAGTAGGTTAGTGGTGCATACGCGACTATGTAAACCAGAGAAGCATATGAAGGCTGACAGTGACAGGTGGCCCTTAATGATAATATAGTTGTAGCAATTCACCCATTACTTCTTAATGACATTTCAGGTTTTATCCTAATACGTGATGTTGCTGCCCTGTTATATTCCTGAACACTTTTCTAAACCCCACTTGCCTTTGTTTTAATCCACGCCTGAAGCCTATCTTTCCGTTACCACAAATTAACCAATAATTCTCCCTCGTCGCAAGCTGTGTACAAGTACTTATTCTGCGCTCTCTATCTAATTATGCTAGCCACCAGTTCTTCTTACACCATTCAATGGCCGCCAGTCATTGAACACTAATACCTTCATTCCCGCACAGTTGTTGCATCATAGTAAACTGATATGACGTTGCTTACTTACAAGTACAACGCTTTTCTTTCTATGAAGATGTGAGCAATCTACTCAGACGGCCATTGCTCTTGGTAAAACTTTCAAATGTCACCTGCAGCATAATCATTTTTGCACAATGTACAGCATTTTTTTCTCATCTCCAAATGTTATTTCATTCTGCTTTAGCAATGCTTTATTTCACGCCTGTACTTTGCGGTCCTTTTGGTTGTCCCAGTCTTTCTCTTTTCTCCGAGGTCAGGACTTTACGGGGATCCGGGATTGGACCGTGAATCCTCGATTTCGCCTGAGACAGGACGCACTAACCAACATGGACCTACTCACATCATACATGTAAACTAAAAGCATCCAACTACACTCACCACCACGACCGCCGTCTAGTGTGCATATCTAGACACGATGCCTGCACATCTTAAAGAAGTTTATATAAGCAGAAAATTAGGACACCAGCAACTTTGAAGCTGTTATTCAACTAGACACTCAACAATGCAACCCTTCGTGACTCTGCCATTCAGAATCGCTTTTATAAATACGGCAGCGTTGACTAACCTACCTAGTCTGTTTACCAAGAAATTGGAAGTCATTTGACTGCAAATAATCTCGTGGGAAGTCAGTCAACAAGCCCTTTGGCTAGTTGTATTTTAGTGAGTAAAAGGACCTAGTGGGTTAGGAGACATTGTGTTTTCGCCTGACCAGCGTTCTCACTATAAAAAGCCACAACAGTCCGGGTAATAACTCTGAGACGTGGCGGAGTTTACCAGCTGCTGTATAATGTTACTGCCTAAAATGACATATTGGCAAGTCAACTAGAGTCCTATTTCAAAATTATCTTGATGCTTACAAACCAATATCCTTACCGTCTACAGCTATTTCCCTATAGTGCTAGTGCCTTTACTGTTGCCACTACTCAACTCTGAACCCAAATTAGCATCATACTTAGAATTACTACTGAATACTGAATACTGAATACTGTATTATAGAGCAAGTAGAAATGGATTCTGTACAACTCTTTCGAAATATGGCGAAAAACGTTATAAAAGTTGTCAACCTTGAATATTATTGACGTTCTCATGCAATATTTAAAATATTCGACTTGCGATATTTCAGGATTCAC
>CALYDF020000760.1:0-24719 GCA_944474145.2 Dicrocoelium dendriticum | reverse complement strand
AATATCTTCGAATCCTCGAAAATGGCAATTCGTGTTATATTTCCGTACGTATTTTCCCAGAATTACCCGTCAGGCAATATGCCTGAAGCATTCATCAACCTCATTTGACTTCGGTAATCATGAACTTCATTCAGTCAACCAAATGAAATATGCCACAGTTAGATTAAATTGAATAGGCTTAACAGCCTCAGTAATTATGGCCTTAGCGTCAACCACGTGTTGTTCCGCAGTTGGGCATCGTAAATATCAGGTTACCGTAGCGTTCACCATGTGATATCAGTAAAGTGAAAGCATCATTTTGTGACCCGAGTTATGTTCGCAAGGAAGCTGATGTAGGCTGGGAAGACATGAAAATTCCCAAAATACCTCTACAGCAGCATAGAACACACAGCAACATGGAATCCATACCACAACGAATCGATAGCCTAAAACAAATAACCCCTAACTAGTACTGACTTGTGTTACGTAACAGCTAATCAGCTGGAACATTACTGTAGATTCATCGTTGTCGCCAACCCCATTTATTCTCTTTCTAAGAGACGCGTTCACCGTTATACTTTTGAAAATTAAAATATATAACTTCTTGTTAAAACTGGAAGGAAATTAATCTCCATCAATTTTTGACAAAGACGTTGTATATGTGTTTTCTCTCTCAAATCTCAGCTAGTTGGAATGACATTGCCATCAGAATCAATAGATTCATACTTTTAAGTTTTCACTGACAACATGTTCCCAACATATTTTACTCTCAATAAATGAAAAACAATTTAATCTTAATATTATCTCGGATCATAGGGGGTTTATTGCGTTTAATAGCCGATGAGTGTTTTCTTGTTAAATATCTACAAAAGGCACTCCTTGGTTAAAAGCAGATAAAATGCTGAATTATTTTGACTATTTTTCCCGTTTTATTCTACACAAAAAGCAAAATATTGCGCAATGTTTTACATAAATCCTGACCGTCTTAAAATGGGAAATTACTATATGAACTGAGCTACAACTTGTGGGTATACTTAGTTAGTTAAATAACATGGATCAAAAGGTATAGAAAATATGCTTGCTTTTAACAAGCAACAATTCAATGATTCCGACGGCCATAATATGAGAAACCAAATGGACAGAATAACTAGGTTCATTGGACACAATGTTATTGGGGTGCAAGCTAGCGTTCATTCAGCCCTTTGTTAAGTGCAACAGTTGAAACCCACCAGTTTCTTACATAAACTCCCAAGCTGGCCATGCGTATAGCTAATGTTACAACCAACACCTGGTTACGTATTGAAGCAATAGTAACGCAGCCGTGCTCAGGAGTGCTTTGGAGTGTTGCATAACGAATAAATTAGCGACTATTAGCTAAACGAAAATTAGCTATCTTTCAGACACAAGCATTTAGCATAATCCCAACCACGAAGCAGCTATTACCACGTATGGGTCTGTATTGGTGATCCTGGTATTTTCAACACTTTAGAAAAGTAAGCTAACATGCTTGTCAAATATGCACATGTAATTTGTGTTTAGCTAATAATCGCACTTTGCTCCTTTACACTAGAAAGGGGGTAAATACGCTAGCAATTAGTTAAGAAGCTTCAGATGCCAAATAATAGACGAACCATTTTACCGTTTTGTGCATATGTAAATTTTCAAACGCAATCTCCTGGTGTTATATATAGCAACTCTTTGGCGTACGTTGGGTTATCAAGTTCAGTCGTTTGAATGAAAATGTCTACCAAGCGTAACATCATCATAATCGTGAATGTGCTCCTCACAATAATGCAAATAACCTCCACTTCCAGACTCTTCGCTTGTGGTAAGTGTATCCAATAGATTACTGCTACGGGTATTAAATCATCTACAACAATAGCATACAAAATATGCTCTCAGCTAACATGTAACAAACATATTTTAGTCATATTCAGTAACGTAAATAGTAATAGGGGAAATTCGCCAAAATCTGAACGTGTAGGGTTGCAGATTAATAGGACCATACTAGTAATAGGGAAAATATAGTCCTTCGTTACGTAGCACACATTCATTTGTTCAGAATGAAAGTTAGCAATATTCCCACATAGCCTATAAGTTGTGTACTTAGCGGCTGTTATGGATCGAAATAACATTGTACTATTATTCCTTGAATCTTCGTTAAAAATCCAATGTCTCTATGAGATTAACCTTGATTGTTAGAGCGATATTCAACCAGTTGAATATAAACATGCAAACTTTAACGAAAGACGCTTAAAAATTTCGTAGAAACTGTACTGTTGCTATTTTCAAGTGACCATATAGGCTTATATATTGCTTTCATAATACAATTTCCATTATAACATTTTCGATTTCTTAGGTAGTGTTGCGGGTGTTTTTGTTTCACACCAAATGCAATATGTGTTTTACTAGTTCCAACAAAAATACAACTTTTTGCTACGGATGGATGTACCAAAGTCGTCTGTCCTATATACCAAGGACATTTTACACAACTGGAAATACACATCCTTCAAGGTGAGTGTATTTGTGCAGTAGTAATGTACAAAATCATTCTTTAGATTAAAGCTTAAACTTTAAAATTCTAGAGAATATATCCTGAATCACTTTTCTTTTTGTGTTACAAAGGCACCAGAAAAACGCTCGAATATAACATAATAATGCGAGACGGATAACTTTGCTGCCAGAACATTAGATTTAAGGTCGTAAAAATATCAGCAGATGCCAGATTAAAACCATTTAGTATGAATAAATTCAGAAGGACAGATCAGTATTCCTGTTAACTACCGAAATATATTGCTCAAGTGACTGTTGTAGATCCAAATTCCGTCGTTGGATTCCGCTTGATCCAAGGTTTCACACAGGTTTTAAATCTAATCATACAGTTCTTCTATAAATTTTAGACATTTTGCTGCACAATGCCAGCCTGAAAATCCTAGGCTGGTAGGCCTTCTCGGAACCTCTATTCCATAAATTTGACTCCAAAAACGTGCGTACATTTAGCCTGGGTGAAGAATTTTCTCTGTTGCGTACTTAGAAATATTATATAATACAAATAAATATCCCAGTTTTACCTTCCTATCTTATGGTAAGTCTTTTTTATTTCTAGAGAAATGACATAGATTAATCAGTTGTCCAGTATTTACAGAAATACAATTCGGGAAAGCAGAATTGGCTTGGTATTCCACAACATCTACCATTTACAAGAGCGTCCTACTAATGCGTGTAAATGTTTTGACAACCTAAATTGGCAATTATTTCACAATAGTTTATCTTTTACCACCTGCAATGGAACTGTGTAAGATATAAATAACCTTTCCATATTTGCATTAGATACTATATAAATTATATCCTTGTATCCACTTGGATCGAAAAATTTCGCGGAAGGAAAGTGAAACTTGCACTTCAGGGGAGAATTCTTTGGAGCAGCTACTTCAAATATGTTGTTAGTTTTATCTATTTTTCAGGGAGAGATGAGTGTGCAATGGACGCTTTATGATGGGGTCGAGATTATCGCTTAAAAAAGAGTCACATATACGGTTAATAGAGCACGTGTTTATGACGCTGGTTTTTGACAGGCTGCTAACATTTACATAAATAACAATACGCCATCAACTGTCAGCAGGTTATCCTAATTTCATACCAAATCGCTCCGTTATTGTCCAAGCTGAGCAAAACTTTAGTCCATTTAAAGCTTGCCACAAAAGTTGCTATTTGGTGTTCCGTGCAGCTCATAACATAACCACCATTCTTGCGTGATGTACGCTGCCTTCCTTTTCCCACAACACCTAATTGAAGCGTATAACTAATGTTGTTTAGCTTACTCGTACCTCGTTATGCTATGCAAAGTAATAATAAGGTACCCGCGATTGCAATGGACAGATCCTTGATAAGGAGTAAGCAGGTAACGGCTTCAAAGTCTCATGGGATATTACAGGAAAAGTTACAGGCTGCGAACCTCTATTTCAATGGGTATCGTATGAACAGGACACTACTACCGATATAAATAAATGAAACGTAAACATAAGATGATCGTGAAGTTCAAGGGTCTAAGTCATATAAATAACAAGTTTAGGTGATATTTTCACTGTGGTAAATTGTGTCTCAGTGCATGTGCTCCAATAGAGGTCACTGAGGTAGGGGGTCAGGGTAGAGAGCAAACCTGGGCGAAACGACTTTTTTATATAATTCTGTGGTTTGGAGGCGGATGACGATTGGTTCGCATGTGCCAGTGAGTGGCATCTTACCACTCGTGTTTGGCATCCAGGCACCCGGTAAATGAGCAGCAAACATTGGTAGGTATCGAATTGGTGGTTACAATGAACCAAATGCACCAACACGGCATCCGTCACTATTTTCGTTCAACCTCCACATAGCGAATGGTGTAGTGCGCACGGATTCCTTCAGAAAATAGCGTGGCGGTTAATACAATATATCCAGCTTGACATGAACGTAGTAGTTGTACTTGGTCGAGGTAGTCTCGTCTTGATTTGAAGCCATACGATTGGCGTGGAAGTAAATCTTAGCAGTAAGCTTTCAGCGTACTAGGTAAGATTTATGTCGTCGGATAGCCTTGTAGACGTTGGCTGACCTATTACATCCCTTTGAATGACAACGAAAGATAAACCCAACTTTCTTCCGACCCAATCGGTCTTAGCCCTCGTTTATCAGCATTTCATGTTTCTCCGCACTAGCATTTCGGGATAGTCATTTTTCTCTAACGGTCACGAAGGAAATTCAGCCATTCTGGAAGCGTATCTTCACTACACCTTCTTCTCGCCTATTTGGTCAATCTCTACTAAGGTTTTGCTTCTGATTTATTAAAACTAAGTAAACACAATATCAAAATGTCCACTCCACGTGGCTTTGCTGTGCAGCCAACATTGCATAGACTCATCTTATATTCTGCTAGTTTGGACACGTAGGAGGACATAGTTCCATTCCGGTCAGATTCGAGAGTCAAGTTAGCATTGTCGTGCGCTGAGTTAAATGGAAGAAAATTCCTTCCGGGAAGCATCGGCTGCCCGTTACATAATACCTTTCAAACACATAAAAAATTCAGTAGGGTAAAACACGAATGCTTCCGCTCAGGTAGTAGTTCTCCAATTTGATTATGAATGCATCTGCTAACTGCAGTCCTATTAGTGAGTTTATCTCTACTCCGTCTTTTCTTCTGTATATTACCACGTTAAACTGAAGTTGTATGTTGTTAGTACACAGAAAATATAGCTGTTTCCCAATCAATGGCTAGTATCAGAATCATTGACAATAGGCCTAAGTCGGAACATGACCGGATGACGTTCGATCGACTCATATGTGAGAACAAACCGGTTTATTTCTCATTGCTTATCGAAACCAACCAGGAACCTGCAGACCTGCATAATCATTTGCGGAACAGGATGCGGAGGTGGATCTGCCAGACGGCAGGGAAGTAATTCAGCGTAAGGGCTATGTCAGGCTCCGCTGTGTTCCGGTTCGTCACATCGATACACCGACTATCATGCTGCTACGAGTTAGAAGACGTGCGAAAGGTTAATCAAAAGGCGACTCTGCAATGTCACTACTCATGCGGAGTGGGCCGACCAGTCTATCAATACGAAACTATTTGTGTGGTTCCAAATATTGGGAGGAAAATGTGCCATATACGCGAAGCAAGTTCACTCGTTTCCTATTGGCGGAACTCTTCCGCATCAAGACGTACCAACTTCCGGCCAAAGTAACCATTGATCGTCTGATTTAATTTGTGTAAAGCTGAAACCGACGTGTTCCACTGTCATGCGTTCCTAGCCGAACAGTGCGTTTTACTGAGGGTTTCGCACAGATTGAGCGGTAACACACTTTCGCACATTTTATGTCCTCGCCGGATGCCATAATGAACCGTTGATCATTCACATACCGTTGGTACATAGTCACCGATATTATGACATTATCAAAAGTTCCTTAGCAAACGCATTATAAGGCATTTCGCCAACGGAGGGCTTAGTAGAATTCTGATTTCAACAGCGTCTAAATCTTGATGCATCTTTCCTTAAAAGGAAAGCTTGCTTCCTTTCGCAAATAAATGAAGCGTGCGCTGTAAGAAATCTACTTTCGTAACTAATTAGTTCAACTTTCATAACCAAGAAGTATACTGACCTTGAGTACGATTACATTTGTGCAAAAATTGCACAAATATCATAGAATTTGCAACAATTCAATTTATGCAACAAATTTCTTGACATATTTTTTGATGACTCCAGACAGGACAATTTTGACATTATCCTTCCTTGTGTATGCAGAAAATATTGATCATTTTGCGTCTTTAGACTTTGGTGAAATATTTGTTTGCTTTTAAACCCGATTAAATTACAGTTCTCTTATGTACCGTCGCGTAGTTTTGCAGCTATTTAATTAAACGTATGTTTGCGATTAGCGTTGGTTTGATGATTGTATATGAGCACAATAACTACTACAAAGTTTTGAACGCATCAGGCTTCCCAAAATTTTGTTGCATATCTATATCCGTAAAAAGCATGATCCATCCAATTGCGGTGCTTCTGTCGGCTGAGCAGTATAGACTTGACACCGTGGTTAATCAGGGTTTGGCATAATTTGTTTCTTGAAAAACAAATAAATATGTACATTGCAATTAGGGCTAGTTTCTCAGATTGGCATATTTATATATATTTATATATTATCGAAAAGGATTTTCATCCAGTGCCAGTAGCTGTGATTCATATGTTGAAACTAGACCTTTTCACTTTCAGTTCTATCGACTACAAATAAACATTATTCCTGGCAAACTTTACTGGGGACAGCGTTTCCGAAATTGCAGAATATATATCCCACCGCAACTTCTGTCATACAGAGGGGAGAAGAACTGGAGCTGGAGTTTCTATTACTATTTGTACCAATAGCAATGACATGATGACAAATTAAGGGGAACAGAATATAAGCCTTGATAAATCCCGTAGGGAGGTCTGCATGGAACACATAATATTAAAACAAAAACAAGCTAATTTACATCAGGCTAAACCGCGCGTAGGTCGGCTCATCATTATTTCTGCATTGCTATGAAATCAGGGCGTTCCAACGCTACAAACTGTAAATAGATTACGAAAGAATTAAGGTGCCAAGTTACTAAGTCGTTTGCTTTCTCTATATTCCTTCGGCCAAGCCAGGCATCCCTCTACGAGCTTTATTCTCTCTAACACTTTGCTTCATACCTCTGTGTGCCCGATGAGAATTATTGAAACGATTACTCTTCGCGCATTTGGTTTATTCTAACTATTGTGTATTCTAACTGAACGGTTATCTTTACGTCTGTCTGTTGACAGCTGTCAAATACGTCATGGAAATACGTTTATTAAACAGCAATGTGAAAATCGGCAACATGACGGCTGAGAGGTTATAAAAATCGACCACTTGAGGCAATCAACTTACTTTAGCTTCAACGGGGAAGTCTATGATTAAGTCGGAGTTGCGCCAATGGTTCAGATCACCTCTTCATTTAGAAGTTGTAAGGGGAATTATGTCCACCTATTTATACGAAAATGCGGTGCTCTATGTCCATGATACTTTTATGACAGTCAAGTATCAACTGCACATTAGCTACTCGACGACGCCATGGACGAAATACATTTTACAGTGAAATCAAAGTAATGAAATTGAGTTCCTTCTTGTTAGTACCAGTTGATAGAGAACTACAGACATCGGTTTAGAGGAATGTCAAAATTTACAATACACACAAAATATACATGCAGTCTTTCTAGAGTATAACCTCAGTTGTGTTCTAAAGGAGCAAACCGTGAGGTATGAAAACACTTATTAAAGTCTCTCCAGTTAATGGATATATGATGCTTCATCCGTAGAGGTTTAAGTCAAAAGCCCAAAATCAAAACAACGTTATCATCAACAGGGAAGCGGATCATTTCTCATGCATGCGGCACACGTTTGGCACGAAAACAAACTGCTCAAACAGCTCCACTTGTAGGTCGTCGCTAAAGCGGTCGCCACTTTGAAAAGTACGTTAACATAATTAAGAGAAAGACAAGTAGCAAAGTAACGGCGAATGTTGTGTACGAGATAAATTGTCGTATGAAATAAATATGGAAATAAATATTGTTATCAATGGTACAGGAACACAACGGAATATGCGCAAAATCTTGTGTACCTTCGCTATTCTCAGCACACCTGTATCTCGAAGGACATCGCTCCGCGTTCAACATGTCAATATGGTAAAACAAGCAGGAACGCAAAATTTAAGAGAACCTGACGAGTTTTGGTTCTCCACAACCAAATCAAACAACACTCGGGTATACATCAATAAAGTATAACAATTGTTGAGACGGAAGCGCTCAGAAAACTTGTAAACTAATGCAAGAAATGGCGCCTCTTTCCATCAGTGCGTCGAGCTGGACATTTAACATAAACGAACATACAATCCTAATACTACAAAACTTATCCGTCTAAACATCAAGTCCACGGTACAGCAACAGTTTTGCAGCCAGACAATTGTCAATGCATAGATGCGTACAAAATCGGCAATCGAGCAGAATAGGCCAGGTAAGTTGACTCCGAATGCATATACACGGAACGGTCAAATAGCTGACTATATTAATGCAAGAGTTAGCCACCGTCAACTTATTTTAGTCAACCGTCGATTTTCACGCACTGATTTTCTTAACTTGAAAGAAAATAATTCCCTCACAAGCAAATTGTTCAGGTCTGTGAACACAGCAGCAAGCCAGGTGTGCCAAGTTTGTGATAGAGATGTGATCAGAGCAATGCACTTGCAAACAAAAGATGCCGGGTGGCTTACCCTAAACATCAAGTCAATACTCATTAATGTTTATCGTATGAAACTATGAAATAAGTTCCAGTTGATTCGGCGTGTAACAAAGTTGGTCATACTTTATGATAAAGTAATAATTTTGCCCTAGAAATATCTCTATCGTTGGCTGAAAATCAAAAACTTCTCCCTCGGGAGGATTAAATCAAGACTTAATAGCTTTTCGCATATATTTAACTTGTGGGCAAAATTACATTCATGACGATATAAACGCTTGAAATAAATTCTTGCATACTGGCATGGGCTGCTATAGGAGGGGATGTTGTAACTGAGAGATCGTGAAGATATAAGTCACCTGAGATGAGAATATAGTTTTTATCGTGATTGTAGTACCCTTCAGAATGTTCATAGCAGACATTAGTCCATCTCGCGTGCGCACATTAATGGACGATAAAAGAAATTGTACTAAGCGCGGAGCATTTATGAACCGACGAATTCGGTGCAAGACCTGGTGCGATTGAGTCAAAATATTCTGTCTGATACCATCGGAGTTTCTTCTCATACTCATTCGAGTATGGACATCTGGGCAACCTTGTTGCAACATCAATCCATAATATGCTTCGGCATAATCCCTTCTGACTGTCAATAACCATTGTGACATACGATGTCCGCCGTGACTCACTGAACTAGTGTAAATCTCCGTTTGGGAGCACAAGGCTTACTGGATCCATTAGCACTCCTGTAATTTCTACACATAGGAAACCAGTCGATTAGTATAATTTTGAGAATGTCTTGCATCCAATATTATTTGCTTCATAAATGGCTCTAATAACCGATTTGGTCGGTATTCAACTTAAATTACAAGCTGCCCATCTTCAGATTTTGTGATGACAAGTAATTACATACCGATCCTTCAAACAATATCCGGTTTGTTTTTGCGTATGCGATTGGGAACTGCGTGAGGTGCATCTTAGCACACAAATACTTCTAACTGAAACCTGCCGCAAAATGCACGGTCGGTGCAACACAAGTTTCTGCTCTGCATCGTTAAGATGCATATAGGTCTAGATGGCCTGCGATTTGATCATAGTGCTGATCACCGAATTTGAAGCTTTTTTAATGTGGATGTTAACGTTAAGTGGGGGAGGCCAAGTTATGACTTGCATTTCGGCATGCCATCTACTAGTCTGCTGATATTTGCTTTTAGTTAATTATTTCCCCACAGTTTGGGACTTATTCCCGATTCTGCACTAATTCATATGTAGCGAAACCCGCGTAAGCGTTTGCAACACAATGACAAATATAACTGCGTTTAAGTTGTTGTATGTTCGAGTTTGTTAAATCCCCGTATTTAATTGGCTAAACTACCCGTGCTACTTATTTGTGGGCCCCAAATTCGGTGGGACTTAGTTTGACATATACCGTCTCTAAACCGAAGTCATCTATGCGGCATATTCGAAACTGTTATGGGTTTTGACGAGGGTTTTACTATAAAGAGGCAGCTTTCACTCTTATTAGGAGTAGTGGTGTATATGTTTAACGCGCTAGGTTACCATAATAACCGCATGCTTGCGTGCGGAGTTTCTTTCTTTAGGTGGTGGGTTTGCTATCGTGTCCCAAAACAATTTTCCCGCGTTTTTACGTTTACCCGAATAATCACCTATAAGCTTCCACGCGTCGGTTAAGCCAATGATGGTTAAAACCGTAAACATGTTCGCGGATGTGACCTTTCTTAAAAGTATATTTTATGACATCTTGAACTTAGCGCGGATTTGCTGACAGCCATTTTATTATGTATGCTCATTTAGCGTAGTTATGTCATCGTGTATCTATAGTTTATTCCATATACATTAGTTGATATTATGGTTACGAATGATTGGCTGTTGTTTGCCATCCCCGGTGTGGTTGCGCTTGATGTGCATGTTGACAAGGAGACAATTGCTCATTCCTGGAGGGAAAAGCTGCACGGTACTCCTGGACATGCTAGGCTCGAATAGTGCTTCCATGCATGCAATTTGGAGCGGATAAAGTTCCAGCCACCGCCTTGTGTGCGCTTGATCACCCAAATACATCGTGCTTGTGCTGGCCTGTAAAAAAGTGTGGCCCAGTTCCGTTGATATAAGCTGGCTATCATCCACATGCCTCCCGGTCTTATTCCTTCGAGTTTACCTCTGAGAGGAGGAGAGTGGATGGAGCTGTGGGTGGTGCAACGCAAGTCACCTATGGACCGCTTTAGGCGCAGTTGTCCCGTGGCTGCCCTGTAGAAGCTACGTTGACTTGCGAATCTGGAACCGGATGTCGCGAACCATGGTACTAACAATAAAATGTATTTTGCTGATGTACTCGCACACAACTCTTGAAACCCGCTTGAGAAACACATGCTTCCGACAGCCTCGGTCCAGAATACATTCTTCGCGGCTGTTTGCATGCCGAGCTTGATGTACATTTCTATCCCGTTGGCGTTTCCTTGATGGTAAATCTGAAGAGATGCTTACTATGGAATGTCCAAGCAGGAGAGATGCTCTTAGCAGAATGGTTTCAATACATTTCACTGAATCCTTTGTTATCCTAATCTCATAGTTTTGATGGTCTGAGATTTTGTTGAGCTCGATGGTTTGGCTAGAAATATTCGGCTGCCATTCTAAATGATATCGTTAGCGTACTATCATGTAGCGGAGCGGTGCGAGGTGAATCATCAGCGATTGTGAGGGGTCGATTCTTTAGGTGTACGAGCCGTCAGTCTGATCTTGGAATTTTCATGAGGTACTTGACCATGGAAATGTATCTCAGTACTTTGTACGCCATACTGTTAATACTCGTAACCCTGCGATTGACATCATCGTTTGTGGTGGTTTTCGACGTTACTCCCCGTAGGATTTTTGTCTGGGTCGTTGACCATTATCTTAGTGAGACATAAAGAAGGTCTAGATCAACACGTCTGCTGATTAAATTGCCTGCAGAATATCACGCTTCTAATATTTATCAAGCTTAACTCGACTTACCGCGGGCTAGAATAATTACATCCGCCTTTTTGCAATATTTGGTATAGGTTGTTTCCCTCATTCTACCTGAATTCCGTCGTGCTGCAATGTGTTTCGACCCCTGTGAAGAGGTTTTGATTACAGATTTTCTTGTATTTCAGATGATGTTTCCTGTGTTGGTCAAATATTTACTCGGTGTGAGAATTCGTCCAGTCCGCACATGGATAATACTTTGTGCCAATGCTTCGGCGAGTCAGTACACCCGAGAATTGTAATTCGCTGTAGTTTTCAGGTCTAATGGTAAAATGGATAAAAGAGTCAAGCAAGTTAATATATTTTGTAACAAAATTGTAACAGTTGCTTATGTTCAAACCTCAATCGTGTCCTACCTGTGTTACACAGATTCATATCTTTGGTACACCAGTCCCTCAATATATGTGATTTCGCCTCAAGAACTTGGGCAGACAACACCCAGATCTGTCTAGAATTGCACCCTTTTCGGGTGCATTGGAGGCACGGTGTTTAGTGATATTTATGTGTTGCCGGATGTATATAGAAGCGGTAAACGAGTTGCCAATTTCGATTGCAATCATTGTAAATGTGGCAGTTAAATCCCTGGTTTTCACTTTTGGACACATCGTGATGTAAGCATTCGGAAATTTACAAGCTGTTTGGCTGGTTCCGGATCTGGTCCGTTGATCTTCATTGTGTCTGTTGATGATGTTGTCTTGTTTGCTGAATTTGTCTAAAAGCTAGGTGCGTTAGATATAAGAGTTGCCACTTATTGTATCAAGGGTGTTGTTTGGCTTTCGACTTGATGCCGCACTAACGTTCTGCGAAAAGCTCTTGCGTCTATATTTGTTTTGATTGAAGTTGAGGAATATATATAATTCACGGGCCCTACTAGTGTTATTTCTAATAGAGCATTATTTTCATTGCAACTTTGTTCCCCTACCAGGTTGTCCTACATTTTCGACTGTCCTAGGACAAGCTGCATGAATTGGTCACTCACGCCGCACGGATAAAACATGCGTCCGATAATATAAAATTAAAATTTATTCAACTAAAGAACAAACTGCCATTCTGCATACACCGACGTAAATAATTTTGAGAGAATTTGGATTAAAAACTTTCAATTGCTCTATCTGTAGATAAATCTAAATATGTATTGTGCTTTGCCTCACAACTCAGCAGATTACTCCAGGTCCAAGCAAATCTGCACAAATTCAAAAACATTAAACTTCTCATTCCAAGCTCAATTTGTACAACATAGTAGGTAATCGAAAAGGTAGCTTTGTTTCCTTTAACAAGGTCATACCTTCGATCCACTTGTATAGTTAATTTTACATTAATGATGAGTGATCGATTGGGACAAGTTGCGGTGATTGTGAGTGTCAATTGCATATCAGGAATTGTGCGCATTACTATGACCAGGAAATCAACTCATACGGTTCATTTGTGCGTAGCTATCTCTGAGTAGCGAAAACCCTAACTGGTGCACCATCAGTACCTATCTTCACTTACTGAGGAAGAGTTAGAGATGGTACACAAGACAAATATGTAAGAATCATGGATAAAATAGATACTGACTGGAAACTAAAAAGTTGGTCTTTATGCCGGAAGTTTATTATGACTTCCGGCATTCCGGTAGCCTAGGACTGTAATCCAGAGTGATTTAGATACGGTGTATCAATGGTCGACCCAAAACTCATTGCATTTCAACGTCAGTAAATGCAAGGTGCTTTCCATCCGACATCAGATCAGCTACTCATACCGACTCGGAACGGATGTACTGTAACAATCAACTCTCGAACGTGACTAGGGTGTCCTGGTTCAAGATGACTTGGGTTGCTCCAGGCAATCGGAAAAGTCCTCAAAGATTGGGAACCAACACGTGGGGCTGTTGAGGCGGGCGATTGGACAAATAAACAGCGCCATGTTTCGACAAATGCTCAGCGCGGATGTTCGCCCCCATGTCGAATACGCAATTCAAGCCTAGTATCCATGGCTGAAACACGACCTTATTGCACTGGAGCAGCCACAACGCCGGACATCTAAGAACGTAATTGGAATGCGCAATCTTTCCTACCAGGAGTGGCTGCAACGACTGGGATTGTTCAGTGGAAGCTATCGCAGACTACGAGGCGACCTGATTATGGCATACTTGATTCTGCGAGACGCACATCATGTGTGCCGCCCTTTACTGCAACTCAGCAGCAATACAAACCTGAGGGGTCACTCATTAAAACTAGCAGAACCATACAGTCATCTGGTGTGCCGCCGAAATTTCTTTTCCATCCGTGTCTGTCACCCGTGGAATGCTCTCCCAGAATCGGTGGTCTCTGCACCGACACTAACAGTATTTAAACGACTGTTGGACGATGCACTCATCCACTTACACTTCGTCACTTAGTACTACGTCTCCATACTACATCTGGAGTTTACCGTAGAATTATTTGTTGTTAACTGCGGGTGCTGTGAATCTAAGAGGACCGCAGGACTGCAGCGAAGCAAACGATAAGTCCTTATTTTCATATTTAAAACATTAACTGTTTTGCTATCCTTATCATCATTATTGTTATGTTGATATCCTCACCAACTATCCAACGGGACTTGTAAAGCAACGCTTCTTAACCCGTATAAATTCATTGTTCACTGTTCATTGTCCAGTGATCACTTGCAGGTTCTCCAATGGATCACGCATGCTCTGCATAAGCATGCACCGGGAGATTTAACCGCTTATGACAAGCCCGTCAAAATAGGCAGAACAAGGTAACAATTGTTTTGGAGCATAGATAATATGAAACTGAGCTTCAAAAATGTGGCTTACCCTTGCGCGCAGAAAACGTGTATTCTCAGGAATTTGCATGGAATTTGGTTGATCTTTAAGCTGAGGATCAAATTCGGCGAAGATCGGATTGACGGACTGCATGGGACGAATTATCTAGCATTACCAAGTTTGTTCCTTCTAATAGTGAACCACTACGGGGACATTTTGTCACATAGGCATTGCTTACGTTACTGACTTAACCGGATACTTTTGCAAGATTCTGAGTTATAATGCGATAGAATGCCACAAGGTATTTGGAACTTTATGTTTAAAAGTAAATGTTGATCCACTGCTTACTCAATATTACCTGAAGCACGAAATTCTCTTAGACTCATGTGCTTCCTTCGTTGGCTTTATGGTGACATTTAACACCCGTTGGTTCGAAAATTTTCGAATCATATTGCACGAACTTTTACTGCATCTGCGAATAAAAACAGACAACATGGAAAATAAAGATTGGTTATCGCTTTGCTGTTGGTTGATCATGTAGGTACTTTATAAATACATACATATATAGATATTCGTGTACGTACTTGAATGAAAATGCAAAGCACTTGCTTTATCCGCGGTAAAAGCAGTCGTCAGTTATACTGTGTCGGATGCTGTCAACAACGTACCGGTTGAACCAAGATAGGTCAGCATTCCACGCGTAGACACAAATGTTTCTGTCTAATTGGTCAAAATTTACACATAAACCAATCACAATTATTACGCAAGCTTATATTTGGTGCAGAGTCTTGACTTCTCACGATTCCATCGCTTATCCAGAAGCACTTACGTAACGTGTTTCAGGGCAAGTTGATGGTTGACCTCAACGGACTGTTTTACCAAAACAATTGTTATTTGTAACTCTTTAATAACGGTGAATGAAACGCAGTTAGAATATATGGATCAAGCTGTGTAACAAAGCTCTGGCGCTACCATGTTGCGTATGCGATGATATTGTAGAATCGGTAGAAATCAGAATCAGGTTGGTGCACCTGTATGGAATTGTCAGGCAGAAACTTTGCTCACTTCATTCTGAGGATGATAGGGTGCCTTTTTCAGTGGATTTTCTTTTGTATCCCAAGGTAGTTACAGGTAGACTACAGAAAGTGGGCAAGCAATTATATTTTATATGGTTAAAACATACAACCCAAAGAAGGCCAAGCCAACCGTAACCAAGCCATTCTGCAAGGATAATACAAAAACAGAGGAATCCATGTTTTACTTTGGTCTGATGAGCATACATGTGCCGGAACGAAGTACATTTTCCTATGTCTATATATTTGGTATGCATTATGAGTAGATTAATATGCCAAGCATTTTGCAACGCACGTCCAGATCTTTTCTATTTGATACTCTGTTGAAGTCTTTAGCGTGTTTTCATTTACTGAAATTTAGCCTCTCCTAGTTTCAAATGCTATGGACGTGGTGTATAGTCAGATAGTAAAGATAATGAAGATAGGTCTTGCCATATCCCAGTTAGATTACAAATATTGTAACTCAGCAGTCGTCACCCATGGCTCAGTGGCTTAAGCAGCTGGTTATTTAGCATCCGTTTCTAGCGGTTATGGGTTCGACCCCCAGTAGGAGACCAAGGGAATGCGCACCACTGACGAGCCCAATATGGCAAAACACGTCTGGTGCTCTTCCGAACAAGGCTGTTCTTTGTAGCTTGTAAGCTCCTAGGACAAAAACATTAAAATTAAATTCCCCTACTCTTTAGTAATATGACACTCTTTCTGTCATTTCACTCAAATGCCGTGTGGCCACATCACCAAATAATGGACTCACTACCCCGTACCCACTAAACAGCGCTATGATCAGACTTGTGGTATGAGGAATCAAAGCCAAAGAATCATAGTGAACTATTCCTAATTATAAGGGAAATAGCAGGTTCTAATTTGTTTTGCCTAAAATTTGCCGCATCCTTAAGTACCTGCTGGAGATGTTAAGTTTAATAGCTATTTTTCTCATCGGCCGTACGTGCTGACTTAGAGACCGTGGCAATCTAAGCACGTATATTTACACATGCAACCAAAATAAACTTCAATGTCCTTCGCACATCTCTTAGGAAAGTCTGGTTTCGCTTTCTTTGTATATACTGTATGCCGCCATTGCCGGGTTTCGAAAGATCACTTGCTATCCGTTTTCAAATATTTCCTATTTCCCTGCGTTTTAACAGTTTTATAGTCTATTCTTTATATGTGTTGATAAGAATGATTCAGAATATGTCTGATAGATGACCAGCTACAGCATTTCCTTAATCTTCCACTTTCCCTGGTTCGCGTGTAGTTTTCCCAAAGAGTTGAAGTAAAATCCGTTTATATTTGACAAAAATTTCTCAACTTGCTAATGTGTTCTCAGAATGCTTCTACCACCTTTTCAGTGAGTTTGATTCTGGCAGCAATAGAATTCTCAAGCATGTCACATAAAGTCGAACTGATCGTAATCGAGTACATTTATACTTAGCTTTGTATTTTTCATTCTTCTTGTTGATGGATTTCTGCAATTACCGTAGAATTAAATACATCTCCTGGAGACATATAGTTCCATTGTGAAATAAAAGGGCGCTTAAAGCGCGAGATATTCTGGTGGATATTATAAAGGCAAATTGAGCGGAGATGTAACCACGGATATATTTGACACTTTCCGCAAACTACTGTTTGTGCAAAAGCGCACCGCAATGCAACAAATCATCTTACCTATATTTGATATGCTCATTAGACTCTACTTTTACAATTGGAGTAAAACATTAGTTAATGTTCACTTTCGTCTTTCGGAATACCATCAGTTAAAAGAAGTCAGAGAAGATTACTTGGATGTGTTAAATTTCCGTCAGCTGCCAATAATCTTTCAGAGCAGAAGTTAATTTATATATTTCTTTACTTATATTTCATTATACTGATGAAGGAAACCACATATAAACACTTATACATATAAAAGCAAGAACTGTGTCATGGGCAAAGTTATAGGTGTTTATTTCAGTGGGTCTCAATTGGTTAACTGAGTACTGAAGGATGGAAATTGGTTCACATTTGGTGGTCGCTGAGTATGAACCGATAGCACCATATATCGTGAGTCCATTATTTAAGAATAAATTTCCGTTGCAAGGAAATCATTTGTAACCAGAAAGCACACCGTACGAATGGAATGAAAAGCAACAAAAACTGTATTGTCAGAATTTCTTGGTTTATCCTTAAACTGATGAAACCGTCAGTGACTTAGCACTGATGCTGATTTTGTTTTCCAATACATCTCGGTCACCAACCGAAGATAAGAAATAATCCCAAAGCGAAAATATGTTAGTGACAAACCAGAGAATTACGTGTGTAGTGTTTGTTAAATTCATTTTTACAGTTTGGTGAGAAAACCTAAGGGCAGATTGATAAAGTTAGCCACTTAGAATTATATTTTGCATGTGCGGGAATTAATAAAACGGGAAGAACAAATCGTTGTAATCTCATTTATTTGTCGACGCCAAATGATTGCATGGCCAATATGTTTGATATTCACAGCAAACATATTTTTAAATCGAATACTCGTACATTAAAATTACCAATATAAATTTAGCCAAATGACTGTGGCAAGCTAACAAGGCAGATGCTGTTCCTTGTCCTCTAGCTACTTAAATGATTAACGTGGTGTATTTTTAGCTGTTCGAAAATTAATAAATATTTGATTGTTGCACATTTTTGCCACGGATCCTGTTACTATTTAAATGAATAAAAACGTGTTATAACACAGAACAGCGCAGGGGAGTTAGCCGAAATTTCACTGGAGATATGCATTAGCCAACAAAGATTTTCCTGCTGTTATTTCATTTGTCAGTACAAATCACCTGGTTCAAAATATAAAGGACAGTGATTAAAATTTGGTTTGTGACTTGTATATGTTAAACACAGAAAATTGCATAATTTCACAACTAAGGTTATACTACACGTTTTGACTGTCATATAGGCCATGCAAAAATTTGGGCGATTTACATCAAATTTCTGTTCAGTAAGCGAAATTATTGCGATGTAACGCGTAGGGCTGTAACCAGACGCATTCTTTATACGAGAAATCCTTAAATGACTGTCCGGATTGTGTTACGACGGCTCTGGTCACATGAGGTCACTAGAAACAAGTAAGTTTACAGCCTGAGAGAATGAATCATAAAACGTCTCTGTGCTGCCACTGGTAAATTCCGAAGCTTTATCGTATGGTAACGTTATCTTACTGATCAGACACTTGCGATGACTAAACAACCTTTATTTACCGATCGTAGAATATGCAACCAGAAAATGTTTATTTCATCCCACATTCAAATAAGATTGCATACTGAAATATATACTCAGTAGTCAACATGAGTTACTATGTGATGCCATTTCGTCGGCTGTCACCAAACAGTATGTCGCGCTGGTTGATTTAACACAGAAGACTTCGCATTTATTCACAATTACCATTTGTGTATTTAAAACTAGTTACCTCAGACGTTAATCATATAATTGAATTTTCCGTAATGCATTAAATCATTTTGAGGCACGTCAATATGATATCCAATTTCTAAATAGCATTATGTTTCTAATCCTAGCTTATAGCTCCCAACGCGTTATTTTAAATAGCAATTTGATGTTACAGCTTGCCTAAGCTTCCCGGATAAATTTTCGCAACGTAAATAAGCTAAGGAATTTTTAAGGCCAAATTATATATTATTAATAACTTACAACAGCATGTAACATGCATCCGAGTTGATGCAAATGTTGTGTACGCCTCACACATATAAGTGCATAAATTCAAAGAGCTCAGTTGTTTTGGAGTTCTCCAAGCTGGGCAACTTGGTTGCAAACGTTTCGCCACCATTCGAGGTGGCATCTTCAGTGTGGGATTGAGAGCAGTTGAGTAGCAGTAGCTGGTAGAAAGCAAAACCCAATAATGGATCAACCAAGTTGCAACCAAGTTGCCCAGCTCGGAGAACTCCACAACAACTGAGCAAGCCTCCCGAGCTGCCAATATTCCAACTCATTTCGAATTCAAAGAGCATTTATCCGAAAATTTATTTTTTCTTAGCAAGCATTTAGTAATAGCTTAATAACTATCAAAATAGAACTGATTCTAATGCTTGGGAAATCTGAGACCAAGAAATATTATTTTAATAATAAAGACTCAGATTTCACTTTGTTTATACGGAAGCATTTTTGGGTTACATCAGTTTGGAAATGGTTAACAGAACTAGAGTTACTCTTATAAACCTGGTGTATTAATAAATCTTACAGGGATTTTAAAACGGATGCGTCTTATAACAAAATAAATTAGGACTCATTCCGGATATGTTACTTGCATACAATGAAAATCTGATGCGATTCACAAGGCCTTAGCCCAAATTAATAATTCGTGGTATCCTTAGTTTAAGGCCTTAACAGAATTTGGATATTCCGTCCAAGATGTTTTACTCCCACTTGATGGCTCAGTGATGTTCTCCTTATCTCTTTCAAATTTCCGATCTGATAACATGCTGTTCGTGCTTTAGACCATAACATGCTCAAACAGGCATCGTTGTACATTCAAGTCAATTAAACACACCTTGCTCAAATTCACGCTATTTTCGTGTCACCGAGTGGTTGCAAAAGAAATTTGCTTTCTTCTGTCACCGGATTTAACTATTTTCTCCTCACCATGCACACTCATAATTCACTCATCTGAATGGGATTAACTCCGTTTTCAGTGGGCATATTTTAATAGCATTATTTTCTACGGAAGATGGTTTGTGCTTGCACTTCGTACTTATATCCAAGCGCGCTACACTCTTATCTTTAACGGTTTTCTCCGCTGCAAGACTTCTGTCGGTCAAGGATACTCCGCGCTACCTGGTGGTACTTGAATTACATCCATTGGATTATTTCTAACGAAGCCACGACTCAGTCTATGGTTTCCATTGCAGTCCCGATCGTTTAAACTTCCCGCTGATATCCAACCACTTCAAGCCGATTCCAAAGCCTTTGTCCCATAGGAACCAGTGTGGATCAATAAGCTCGTCGAACTCCGTGTAGGTGTGTACATGTGGATACTCACTTATACGATAACTGACCTCTATGCTGCGAGCAGGACGGAGAGCGAATAGAGCACTCGTCCTCCACCTCACGTGACAAGACCAGGGCATTTGAATAAACCACAGAAACAGACCAGCAGTGCTTTGCCATTGGAACATAACAACACCGATCTTCTTCTACTACAAAATCCTTAAAGTTATGTCCCGGCTCCACATATTCCGACATGTACTAAACCTTTAAGTGGACAAGCCCCATACTGCGTGACTGCTATTAACTTATCCTCAGATGCCTTAAGTGACAAGTGTTCCCAAAACCGGCTGTCCAGTGTCGGTTATCATAGGCACAAGCAGCTCGATGAAATCGACCAAAGGATACTCGTAGGACTATTATCTTAATCAAGCACGAGCAATGGAACGCTCATTTCACATCATGCCTTAGTGCCCGCTAAGCCATCATAGTTGCCAGCCACAACAATCAAACCGACATTCGCTAAACAGAACCAAGTTGTTACCATAGAGATTAGTCTGATTTCTTGTCAATGTTGTTCTCCACGTACTGACTGTCACACGTGTAAGCCAGACATAAAACCAGCAAGCCGGATTTTGTCAAAATCGAGGCTGCATCGACCACATTTTTAAGATGCGTCCATTGTTGTAGCACCGCCATTTTTACTGTCGACTCACCGTGCTCGTATTTCTCGAAATCAAAGATGCATTCGAGTCGGTGAATTGATGGACTCTTTGGGAATGTCTGCTGAGAAATTGTGCCCGATAAATATACAGACGTTATCAAAACGCTGTACGCGCACAGTTAGGGCAGCGTGAGCTTTTATGGCAAATTGTCGCCGCCATTCATTTTGACCAATGGTGTTAGACAAGATTGCCCGTTGTCAGTTTTCCTATTTAACTTCGCTATTCTTGAAGTTTTGGAAACAGCATTCGATGGACACTACCTAGAAATTGTTCAGCTACTGCCTGTTGGGCGATTACTTGACTTTTGTTATGCGGACGACATTGCCTTCATATGTGACAGCGTCCAAACATGCCAGGCCAAACTAGACGGAATAGCACTGGCTGTCAATCGTTTTGGGCCATGCTTGGTTCCATTAAAATGCAATGTTCTTCTCCGATATTGGCAGAAACCTAACCAGGCGCCGACCCTTGGTGGTGATCATCTATAACTTGTTCCGGAATTCAAGCACCTGGGCAGCTTTATTAAAGCTCTTGGGATCGAAGCTAAGTTTACGAACCGTATAGCAATAGCTCGAGGCGCTTTTGCTAATCTCCGCTACCTGTGGCGCAGAAGCGACATCACTGTCACCCTGAAGGGCAGAGTTTACATTGCAGCCGTAATTTCAACCCTTTAATACAGTTGGTAAACCTAGCCCTACTGGTCGGCAGACATAAAGAGGCTGGTCACGTTCGATCATCGTTGCATTCGCAGCTTAGCTCATGTTTGGTGGAAGCACCTCGTTAGCACTGCGCGTGTTCGGCATGGCGTATTTGGTGCAGGCAGAGCTACTGAGCCGCTCAGCACCATCGTATCACGCACCAGGCTCCGATGGCTTAGCAACGTGTTGCACATGCCAGCACACCGACCACCGCGACGTATATTGTTGGCGCGCCGGGGATGCGGTTGAAAGAGGATGAAGGGAGGTCAAGCGATTACTTGGTCGAGAGAAATGAAAACACTCCATTTGAAGTTGGATTTAGTTGGTTCATTCCGACCGCCTGACTGGAGTCCTAATGACGACGAGCACGTTTGTTTTGATACTCTGGCAGTCACGGCTAGGAGCCGGCCCCTGTCACATTTGTCTATCTCCCTCCTGCTAAGCATTTCCTACAATCATGATCTCATTAGTTAGGCATAATATAACTCAATTTTCGCGGCACGATAGCCAGCGGTTAACTCTCCGGAGCGATGCCCATCCGTTACTAGGGGCTCAGCTGACATGCCTTTGTGGCCTCTGTTGCCTTCGTTGTGTTTTACTAAACTTAATGTCTTTGGAATTGCGGCACAGTAGCTGAGGTTTTCTCCAACTGCCGCTAACAAGTGCTGTAAGTATGATTTATACCACGGTGGTTAAAGTTCAGAAATGGCACAATAGTGAACAAGTTGGTAGATGAGCGCAACCAGCAGCGTTCCATCTGCGAAACAATTGATATTCGGCTTGAGCCTTATGCGCTAAGTTACGTCCCGCGTCTCCAAACAAGTACACTATGGCGAATTCCGATTTCTTAGAGCAGTATATAAGTCAATAGATTAGCGAGATTCCTACTCTCTGCAGTTCACATTCGCGACACATGGAGCGGGGTAAGCAGTTAACAGACGCTCCTTGGGAAGAGTGATAAATGTAAACAGAAATCTATGGCGATCATTCTAGGGACAAAGAGAAGAAAACCATGTTTGTTCATAATTTTTCTGAAGTACCGGCTTCTCCTGATCACGAAACGAAAATGTATGACCGAGAGCAGTTTTGCTACCTCTGAGAAGCAAAATTCTGGACGACGTTATCGTAAAAGAAATAACGAGGAAACCTTTATCACCGATCTACAAGGAAATTAGTCTAAACTATTGAACTCTTGCTAAACTCCGATGGAATACAGAAGGCTTATCGGATAACTAGCTGTAGCATCGCCTCAAGTCACTTAACTCTATAAGGCCAAATATTACGGGCACAGAGCCACCAATGGAACATTCAAGCACAATAAAATATTTGCCTCTGCAATCCTGCAAAGCGATGGCGACAATAACACTCAGCGAACCTGGCAAGACAGCGCGACACACGAGAGAAAATCTTGATATGAAAGGCTTCTTGCTAAATGACCCAGCAAACAACGGGTAGCGGCTGACCCATAAATAGTCTTGTTAAAACTAATTATGAAGTTGTAGCACACGCACACACTTCGAAAGTACCAACACAATTCTGTTTGTTTACTAACGATTAAGGTTCCTTGGTATGTTAGCTGATCCTAGAGAACACCAGGAGTCAGCCGCGTGATCACATTTTGCTTAAGGAGACCTGGTTATGCTAAGAGATAGCTGATTATGAGGTCAATTTACCTCGTATGCCGCTGCTTCGGAACAACAGAACTGGAAGGGGTCGTGATGTGATTCTTTCTTATGTGTCAAACCACCGAGATGAACTTAATGACCACTTAGAAATCTATGCGCCAAATTTGACTTGTTGTCGGCTATGGTTGCCGAACAAGGAGATTTGTCTTATAGTCGTAATTTAGAGTCCACCAGGCTCTAGGAGTGAAATGGACCCCAAACTAAACCACGCTCTTCAGGTTGCTTTGAGTAAAACATACAGTCACGTTCTCATACCAGGCGAATTTTATGTGTCCGACCTGGAAATAGCGGCGAAGGTAACATACAGCTTAAAGCCAGTTTACAAGAAGTAATTTCCAGTTGCCCTCTGTACAAACACGGGACCACTCCTACCAGAATTCGATCTGCCAATTAGCCGTCGACACATGATCTTGTGCTTACCAACGAAGGACTCATGGTCGACGAAAAAATTACAAGCACAACACTGGGTCATATTGACTATGTCACTCTGCTGTCTAACTATGAGTGTTACGCAAAACATCCTGAGGAAAAGGATGATAAATGTCACCCAATACTACGTGTTATGCGCACTTGTTAACTAGGTATCTGGAACACCTAAATTAATTGCCTCCAGAAATCGCTTGGGACACTTCCACAATATTATTTCGCAAACTGGTAACACATGAGTCTGAGCAGAAATCCATTAATCGCCAAAATGGAAGAAGTCATTTATATGGAACAAAACACACAAATGCATGTTTCTCAGGAAATTGTATGGAGAGCTCACATGGATATCCCGAATTCTGAAAATTAGAGTACCTATCTGGCACAGCGTAACTTCTGCATGAGTTGCATCCGCGAGGACAAGGGGACGAGTCAGTAGGAGTTAATGAAGTGATTTTGCACGAATTTCATGTGCACGCGATCAGCGGTGGAAGCAGGCAAGTAATTACGGCTCCTTTACTCCCATAGGTTCTATTGAGTAACGGGCCAATCGTGTAACTTTATTCCCATTGTCCCTCGTCAGTTTTATTCAGTATCAAATTTGCTGCAGTAACTTTCGTCCATACCTTTTCACAGCTCTCCTCGTGTCA
>CALYDF020000759.1:0-24822 GCA_944474145.2 Dicrocoelium dendriticum | reverse complement strand
CAAGGTCCTGTTATTTTCTGTAGGTTCCAAATGTAGTAGATTTTGACTCGGTAGTGGAGTGGGGCACAGGTATCCAGCTGCTTGCTTGTGGGGATATGGATACTTGGAAGGAAAGGGCTAGTATGCATGTGAACAACCAAGCTTGGTGGGTTATAACTTTGCCATTGTGGGTTTGGACGTGGCAGTACGGGACACAAATGTATCAGACTGCAGAATAGTTTTGTAAAATTACCTAAGAATTTACTAAGAGGAGCGCCTTGAGCTGGTGTGTCAAAAGCAGTGACCTTACCAGCTAGCATTACAAATGGCCCAAGTATTTCAACGTGAAAAGCCAGCGTAGCCAAGCATCTAGGTGTTGTTTGAAGACCTCTGTATTATGTGCTGAGACCACAGTTTCAGGCAGATTGTTTGGGAAGACGGCGGCACACGCACTGAGCTCACTCATGGGCACTGAACCAGACTTCTGCGAGCAATGCGTTTTGAGAGAATGTCATCTTAGTTGGCCTGTGCGGAAGCAAACGAACACGTCGGTAGTAGGGTGCCAGTTGTTAGGCAGGATAATATGCACGCTGACTGCACAGATAAAACATGAGTGAGTAGTAGCCACTCGTGAGTTTTTCTTGTGTAAGCTGACCCAAGTCGTTATATTAGGGTCGGCTTTACTTACTCGACACGCTTGCACAGTTAAACTTAATTGCGGTACTGTCTTAATAGGTTATAGGTCAGACGTCCTTGCTCGCTTCCAGGAAAGTCGTGGGTCCTTCATTGTCTCGGCTATATCTTCATTAACATTGCAGTTCCAGAAGAAGGTTATTGAGCCAAATGTTTGTCTTGCGAACCTTATCGCAGTGAACACTGATCAGTTATTCGCGGTGTTACGGGTGTTTGAACCTTTTTCAGTAGCCGTTCCCCTGCCCAAACAAACCTAGTCGAACTTGAAAGTGACACTATGCCCCATCAACCTATCCGTCTATGCACGCGTTGGTTTCGGGTTCATTACCAACCCCAGTTGCAGTCAATGCCCGAAAAAATGCTGGACAATCGTATCATTCGGCTTCCGTCGTCACCGTGTGCGCTCTAGTAAAGAAGAAAGACTCTGAGGACTCTGATTCATTTGTTTGCTTTTCGGAAGTTTAACAAAACATTGCGTAAGGATTAATTGTTGCTGTCCTGCATTCATGCTACCTTCGATGCACGCTAACGTGCTCTTTTGTTTTCTAAATTAGACCCCGCTTGCGGTTGTTAGCAAGTAGAATTGGGGTCCAGCTACTGCGAGTAGACCGCGTTCGTTGTAGCTAACGGTCGCTACGAAGTTGAAACAATACCTTTCGGTCTAATTACTGCTGCGGCCACCGTCCAGCGATTAATGCAAAAGGCACTGGATTGCCTAGAACACGGAAATTGCGTAATTTACTTGGCTGATCTAGTTGTTAACAAGAGATCAATAGAGAAGCATACCCAGCGGTTGCGACACGCATTGGTCGACTGCTCCCAGTAGGTTTAAAGTTACGTGGTCTAAAATGCCACTTCCCTTTGCGCAGTTAACGGCTTAGGGCACATTATTTCCCATGAAAGTGTGAGGAGCCATCCCGTCAGAGGTGGAAAATTAATTTCCTGGTCTGAACCCACCACGACAGCAGAACTTAGAACTTTTCTAGGATTGGCTTCATACTATTGGCGGTTCAACACAATTTTTGCTTCCATCGCGGCTTCTTTATACCGCGTAACGGCAAAAGGGACGAAAATGCTACCGGACTGACTAATCTGATAATGCCTTTATCAAACTAAAGCTTAACCTTACTACGCCTCCGATTCCAGTTCTCGCTGCCTCCTCACTGGGCTCAGGTGCATTCCTGCTGGACACTGACAGAAGGGAGAAATCAGTTCTAGGAGTATTGTCTCAAGAATGCGCAAACCGTGAAATGGTTATTGCATATGCTAATGGACGATTGGATAAATGTGAGATAAAGTACAACACCACCTGGACAAAAACGTTAGCAATGGTAAAATTTCTGCGTCAATTAGGTCCTTATCACTACTGAAAGCGATTCAAAGTTCATACGGCTCATCGGTCACCTTAGTGGGGGAAGAGATTTCGGGAACCGGAAGACCAAGTAGCTAGATGGCGAGAGCAACTTCAGGAATGAAACTTTTCCTGCGAGTGTCGTTCCAGAGCACGCATGCTAACGCCGACAGGCTTTCATGACTTGTGGGGTCCGAGCAGGTTAAAGTATCATTGGTTACCAAGGAAATGGACGTCACTTGGCCAGAAGAATAACTGCGTGAGCAGTACGTAGCATACACCTACAAACGACAGCTTAAAGACTCATCAAAGCATACTTGAGCCGAATACCGAGGACGTGGTGTATCAGAACGCTGTTTACTCGGTCATTGGAAGCGCTTGGTGCTAACCGAAGCAAGGACATACCACGTTCTTAACACCGACCAGCAACTGATTACTCGGATGCCTAGATGTCATAAAATACTACAGTATGTCCAGCAACTGTTAGGACTTTCCGGTCAACTTAAGACTGCGGCAACGGTTCGTCAACGTTACTGGTAACTGCGTTTCCGCTCTGGGGTTGTTGGGTTTTGTGCATCCTGTGAAATGTGCTGCAGTGAACCCGGGGGTTCCTGCGTCTCGCACACCGCTGGATCGCATATTCGCATATGCAGCAGAGGAATGCATCAGAGTAGATATTATCGTAACTCCGCCAGTTACGAAGAATAAGAATTATTACATCCTGTTGTCCATATGCTGCTCTACAAAATGCTGCGAAGCGGTACCGATACAGTTTAGGAATGCACACACTGTTGCATACGCAAGCACTAAGGAATGAGTCGCCCGATATGGTGCACCGCTGTCGCTTCATGCAAATCACGGAGCAGCCCTTGGGCATCAACAACGGCAAGGAATGTGTCGCTTATTAGCCATAAGAACAATGCGGCGGCCCCATTTCACCTTTAGGGAAACAAACCGGTTGAATGGACTAACAGAACCAGCAAGGCTACTTTACAATATTTCATTGAGCGCAAACAGGCTGCCCAGTGCGACACAGTGTTAACGCATTGCATGCTGGCTTACCGCGCCTCGATGTTCTCTATTACAGGCTATTCTCTAGTGTACCTTAACTTGGGTTTTGTACCTGGACTACTCGTTTAAACGTCATCACCTATATACCCGGGTGTGGCTTATACCGTTTCGGAATACGTGCGGACAGCACGCCAGCGCTTCCGAGCAGCTTCCTGAGCGCGCATGGCCATGTGATCAAGGCGCACCGAGCGTTCTAGTCGTGGCCCCGAATATCGGGGAATTGACCAAGGGTAGCTCCATCTGCCTAGACCGCAATACGAGACAGCTTTCATGCGTTTACCAAGGGTGCATGTGGTTTGAACTACTTCTGACCCGGGCTGGTATGTACTGACACAAAGTTACAATCAGGTAACACCGGCCAATTTAGCCTAAAGTTCCAACCCTCCAGCTGGTTTTGTGCCCCCGGTTGCCTTCCAATCGTAAAGCACACTGTAAGCGTGCCCGCTGAGGGAAGCTTCGCTGTGGTTCCGGATACGCTGGCACTGGGGACAGTGCCGCAGTTAGAAAGAAATGCAGTGTATTGCATCCGAAAATTTGATGCATCATTTGAAGTAACCGCCATTCTTAGGTTGTTTTACCCATTTTGCAGGGCACGGAGAACTGAGTGCACAATAACTGACGGATTTATCTGCCAAGACCATGAAATTGCTCCAAGTAGACGCTTTGTTTATTTGAGTAAGGTATTCGTTGTCATGACTCACTTGCATGCGGACGTTGGTCCAGTTAATCCGTTCGCATCTTTTTCGTTCGTTCTTTCTCCAGCTCCTCGGAGCGTCGTCGTGTCGCCACCGCGTTTGCTCGTCTTGTGCTGGGTTGTGTGTGTATGTTGTGCTTCAAATCGTTTGAATTATGTATTGCATGTTCTCGCTGTGAACTCTCTAAGCTCCTCGCACCATAAGCCAGCGTTATCAAACGTAGTACAAATTTGGTGGGTGAAATCGATAGGAACCACCAAAGTTACTTTTTGTTGCCTTTGCACGGTATATTCCCATGTAGAATGGATGTTCAATTGCTGTTAATCAGCGGATTGTGGATAAAATTTTGGATTGGTAAAAACGCATTCTATTTTTTTTGTTCCTGGTTTTGCGTTTAATAACTTAAAAAGTAACAAGCGCAATGTCAGCATGAACACAAGTGTTTCTGTAAAAGTACAAGTAATCAAATGATCTGAAACGGCATTGCTCTCAATCACCGACACATGTACAACAAAACACAAAAGCAGACGTGTTTGCTCATGAAAAGAAGCTAAATTGAATTGTCCCGTCCGTAATACTATTAGCGATTTACATCGGTAGCGAACGATTCTTCTACCTGCTGTCGCGGGCAAATTAAGGATACTTTTGCAAAGGAAGCTTTTTATTAGTAATTAGGGCATTTGGAAACCGGTAGAAAGGAAAAAAGGGATGATCAAATGAAAATGTGCTATGGTTGGTTTAATTGACGCATTTGTCGATGCATTTATAAGGAAGGGCGGTACGGTGATCTGCTATGCCTGCCAATGCTATAAACGCTGATTGCTTCACGGTGGCCAAGGTAAGGTTAGGATGGATCTGGATGCGGATTACAGCTGTCATAGCGGAACGTGATTGATACAACGTTTGGTGGACGATAAGCAGTTATGCGAACATCTAACAACGATGGATTATGGAAAAATCAAAGCGTTCAGTGAAGCCTTCACGACTTTTCTCGAGCAATCCGGTTATTAGCAGGAGCGCGATTTGTGAAGCTGATGTTATCGATGTGCACGTTGTAAAGGAAAATATAGGTTTTGTTATGTTCTAAGCAAAAACAAGCAGTTAAAGTGCACTTTAGCAAGGAACACTACTGTGGTGTCAATCCCAGTAAAAGACCTTAACTTTAATTTGACTTTCAAAATTAAATCCGCTCACTATGTGTTCCCTACACTGATCCCTTCAAGACGTAAATGCTGTTTGATGAACTGTACACCGCAGCAGTTCCAAAACATCAGGGTCATAAACGGATTAAATTTGCAGTATTTGTTTTACTAGGTTTATTAATTATTACAAACGACACCGATAATAAAGTAAAGCGAGCTGTTATGGACAATTTCGCAATGATAGCGCAAAATATTCCATATTGTCGCTCCATACATAAGGTGCTGATACAGCATTTGAGATCAGTATGCTCAAACATTTGCCTTTCAACAGCGATTTGTTGAGCAGATTGCACTTGATTAGCTGCATATGCACGTCAATTCTCCCGGCTCATACTCAAATCGGATTTACTGTGTGACTTCTACTCGCATACACGTGTGCTTACACTTACTGGGCCCATCTTAATTAGCCCCATTTAACAGAGTTCTCATCGCGGGTCAACATTGTGTGAGCCACATCCCATCTCCATTTCGCAACTCCCACACCGTTCCCGCAGAAACGTAAGTGAAGGATGTTCCGAATCACGAACCACGGTTGGCAATCGCGAAGGGAAAAGTAATTAAGTCTACACTGGACGGCTACATAGTTCACACAAGTTTAAGCAATTACTCGTTAGCTGCGTTTTGTTGCTAAGTGTCAGCAAATCGCGGCATACTTGGTATGAGTCACACAATATCTGATACGCTAATATGTGATCCCCGCACAGCCTTCGATAGCGTCCGCTGAAAATTCCCAGCAACTTCAGCATTCGGTGGTACAAGTGATAGCGCAGGCCCCTTAAATCTTTGTTACTCTTCCTTGTGGTGCCTCTAACGACTCAGTTTGGCAAGCTGGGATAGCGTATTTAACATGTATGCGCACGTAGGAATTGTGCATCATTGGGAAGATTGATGGGTCAAATCTCCCGAATGCCCTTCGCATAATGCCGACGTGCTGATTGCCTCTTTTCACAGCTACCTCAGCCTGTTTTGAACAGTTGAGGTCGTTCCGTACAAGCACACCAAGGTCACATTCATGGGAGCTGGTCTGTAATCAGTTTGTCACTAGCACATATGTGTAATTATGTCTATGGCGTAATTGTACAGCGCGACATTTGTCAAAATTGAATGGTAGGGTGTTTGGAATTGACCAGTTCGACACTGTGTAAGATCGCACTGGAGCCGTTCGTGGTCTTCCGGTCTTCTGGTTCTTTCGCCTTATCTTGATATTATCCACGAAAAGTAGGAAATCAAAAGCAATTTATCTCGCCAAATCCTTAGTGCACACCAAGCATAGAAGAGGTGCATGCACCGATCCTTGTGAAACACCAAACACCACATCTATTGCATCGGATAATGATTCTCGGACTCACACATATAGCTGTGGTTCGTGTAGAAAATTGCTAATCCAATTTAGGATTGGGGCGCCCATGCCGTTGTTCCGAAGCTTCTGAAGGAGCATTCAATAGTCTGAACGATCAAATGCTTCTGAAAATGTTAGGTGGATGCCATCGACTCCTGCTTCATCAAGTTCAGTCCAACTATTACGTGCAATTAATAGGTTAGTACTACATGAACGCTTTTGACGTAAGCCATGTTGCTCTTGGGTTTTTAAGCTGTGACTTTCCAGATACTGCGTCAGCGCATCTGCGATTATTAATTCGATAAATTTGCATAACACTGGAAATAGCGTTATTGGACGGTGGTTAGTAGGGTTATTGAGGCTAGCTATTTTATGGATAGGAGTGATGAACCATGGCTTACATACTAGTGGAATATGGATCTCCCCCAGACATCGCTGATAGAAAACAGCCAGTGGATTTGCTAGATCACTAGCTACCGCCTGCGGAGCCTTTGTTCGGATGTCATCGACTCCAGGAGAACTGTTGATACGCACGTATAACAACGTCTTCAACACAGCTTCCGCAGTGAAGATGAAGTTGTCTAAAGCCGACGGTGGAGTAATAGAAAGGAGGAGAATATTTGGGCTCGTTACCTGCTGAAAACATTGGGAGTAATGAAGCCGTAAAGAAGCATCTGCTGCACTTGATGATCGCGTACACCCATCAGCTGTGACTGGTGCTGAAATCCCCCACTTCACCTTTCAAAAGCCGTTAACGTGCCTGTACAGAAGTTTGTGGTTGGTACAGAAACCCTTTATCAACCATGCTGAAGAGTGACCATGTCTTTGCGGAGCAGTTTCACACAGACGTTACGATGTGGCGCGCATGTAGTCCACATTTCGTCATTCGAACAGTCCTTGTGAGCTCGCCATGCCAAATCTTTCCGGGACTTAAATTTACGTGTTCTGCTCCGCAGAAACAACGTGCTAGTTTTTGATTTGGAAGGAATTCTGTTCCGTTGTGAGTGCTCCAAGTGTGTTGAACGTCTTTGGAAAGGTTTCCCAAGCAACATCTGGGGGCATTCGGTTAAGAAATTCCAAGAGGTATCCTTAACAAGCGTAGATAACAGATTATGGTGCATGAGAGTATGTGGTTCATCATCCTCATTTGAAGCATACTCCGCATAGAATATATAGTCAATTTGTAGAGCAACATTATCACTACGACGCAGAGGTGTGCTTGTAACTATCCGGTCAACCATACGTCCTTTGTTAGTGAGCACAAGATCCGGTATCGATGGCTTGTCAGCAGTTTGAAATCTGACTCCCATTCTGTTTTATGCTGTATTGCATGTAATCAACTCTGTCACGTAATTGTCATGTGTACAGAGCGCCAACAAAGTGAAGAGAACACTGATGGCCATCATTTCCTTAACAACGAAACTCGGTCTTAAGTAATGTTGTGCCGGTGCTCCATGCCTAGGATTAACCTAATGCTCAAGCACATAATCGCGAGGATTTGTGATAACGTCGTTAGGCGATCTCTCTAGACAACATGATCCCAAAATCGCTCATACGACAATCCTATCCTCAGGTTACAGGGTTTTGGCCTCAGGGCGGTAAGTGTTTTGTTCCAATCCAAATACATGGCGTACGTGTAGTAACAAACTCCCCCGAGGGATTCGAATAATACTGTTCATTGCGAAACCTCAAACGACCGAGAGGGAGAACTGTCAGCAGTGTCTGACAATGGCCAATAATTCTGACTTCCGAAACGGACCACTGGGAAACCCAACCGTCTGTTGAAGGCGCAGCGACTTTCTCAATGCGGGACATTCTTCCTGTGACCCTTCCACCAAACAATATGAAGCAGCTCAAAGTTCAGTGCCAGCTGTTCACCCAAAAACGATTAGTTGACGTTCTCACACTGGTCGGCATTCGCTGGCACCTGGCACTCACAACTTCAGATACACTTCTATCTATCGAAGCAATCGCCTGCATGTATACCACCGTTCAAGGCCCTTCAGCAAATGAGCCGAACTTCAGACCCCCAAGCCCCGATGTCTATGGAACTGGTAATGGATAATTATACTTGGATGAACTATGAAATCATGGAGACTAACCTAGCTCTACCTGGTATGCCCGTCCTATTAAATATCGACAAATTCGGAGCGATGCTATGACACAGTACCATCGCAGTAACCTACATTCCCAAGTCGTTGGTGGTCCAGAGCTTCAAGTTATGGACTCCCTTTTGTGCCGCCTGCAACTGAAAGGTGACGAATCAACTGGTTGTCCTCGTATACCGCCCTCCCATAACCACTCTGTACATGGACAACATTCCAGCTTCTGTTCTGAAATCCGTTCTGGATAAGCCTAACACGCATGTTCACCTTGTGAGGGAATTCAAATTGCAAGCTCGAGAGGTTTCGCTCTAATTTAATGAGCGGTTGTATACCAACCTAAAATATTTAATCGCTGGACCAGCACACCATATAAAAAGTTTACGAGAAATCGGCCTGGTCGTCAAGGTGGTGGCTGTGTAATTGATCTCAAAAAATCGCTCGCAGCAGCAACATTCGATAACCCATTGTTGAACAAGTTACAGGAATCACTTTGGCTTACGATCTCTGATAGTCAGCAGCAGCAGCTTATAAGATGTATATACAGCGTACTAAGCTACAGTCAAGAAGACCTAGAACACTTGACGCTTGCATTTGAATATGCCACCAGCATACCATTTATACATAAGATTATTGGAGGTGATTTTCATATGCCTTCGATTTCATGGCCCATAGGAACCGCTCCTTTGAAATACCACAATCTAATCACCTGTATCCAAATGAATGGTTGGCAGCAACACGTCTACCAACCTACCAGAGATGAAAGTATTCTGGATCTCATTTTTTCATTGGGAATACCTGCAATCAGTGTTAACGTTCATGATGATTTTCCGGGGAGCGATCATCGCGTGATCAAATGCCGCCTAAGACTACGCATGGCAGATGTACAGAACAAAATGCACTATCGTCTTTTCAGTTCTGTCAACTGGGACTTTTATAAGGACCTGGTTCGTTCGATGAAGTTGGATAAATTCTTTCTCTCTTCATGTCCTCAACATGCGACTGACCTGTTTTGTAGTATAATTGGCCTCTGCATCGATTCAGCAGTACCACTAAAATGTGCTTAGCAAACTAAACATAAATCCGATTGCAAGGTGTTGAAGGCAGCACTTAAGCTTCATCAGATTCAGCAGCAATTCAGGTTAATTACTGTCTTTGCGCTATTGTTACAGCATTCGAAGCTCATCAAAGAACAGAGGCATCAACGTGATAAAACTCTCATTCTAGAAGAGTATAAAGCTCTGAACGGCCCTAGCAAAACAGCTGAGCTAGCCAAACTATTCCGTGCCCGGGTTTCGCGTTGCAGCCACAAGTTCAATTTTTTCATCACACTTGATGGAACGTACTACGGCGCACCAGGTGATATCTCCGAAGCTGTCAGTGCTTGTTTTGACGAATCAATGCTCAATGAATCACCAGACACACCAACACTTTTCATGCCGCAAAACAATGATGGTATATGCACAGTGGAATACACTATAGCGAAAATTACTGGCCAAGTCTCTCGCTTATACTCCTCAACATTCACAGGAATATTATGGGATCCCCCCTTGTTTAATACGAAGCTGTAATAGTGTCTTCCTTCCGCTTTTGCTCAACATCTTTACAAACTCTTTTAACAACGGAGTATACCCTACTCAATGGAAAACGTCTGTTGTTTTCCCGAGACATAAATTTGGCGCTGCCCAGGAGGTTAAAAAGTTTCGTCCCATCAATCACACACCCATGGTATCTAAAATAATGGAAAGGATAGTGAAGGATGAACTAGTTGCATTCTTGAACCACGCTAACATTATCAGCAATTCGCAATTCGACTTCATGAAAGGTCGATCCTGCGCAACATGCCAAAATGACTTTTTAAACCACACAACGGCTGCCATTGACAAGGGAAACGTTGTCGTAATCCTGTTCCTGGATATGCAAAAAGATTTTGATAGAGTGCCTCACAGAAGGATACTAAACAAACTGAAGGCTAAAGGCATTGGAGAACCTATGTTCTCTTGGCTGTCTTCATATCTAATTGGTAGACAACAGGTGGTGCGCACAGGTGACCTTTACTCTAAACCAAAAGCAATCACTAATGGAGTGATTCAACGGGGTGTTCTTGGTCTACTTATTTTTCTAATTAATATTAACCATATATTCTAGAGAATAAGAGATGGTGTTGCATTTATCGTTGCTGATGACCATAAAGTTGTCTACTCACCATCATGTGCAAATACTCAGGAAGCCGTACGTCACATACAGGATGACCTATCTGCCCTTGACTCCTGGTGTCAACTGTGGCAGATGTCATTTGCCGTGGACAAGTGTAATATTTTGTCGTACAAATGCCAAGCACCGCTTGACAGTTTATTACTACAAGGCGCATATATCTCGCAGTGCAGGACAGTGCGTGACTTGGGTGTGCGATATTCAGTCACGTTTAACTATTCTGAACACTGTGACTTTCAAGTTTCGGGTATATCTGCCAACAGTTTTACCTCAAGGAATCGCGCATTTCGCTTTACAAAACATATGTTTTGTTTTGTAAGGAATACTGTTCAATGGTACAGTCTAATCTGCGGACGTCTGACCAGCACGCTCTTGAGAGGGTCCAGAGAAGCTTCAGGAATAACTATGTGGACATTTCTCAAACTTGACATACAGAGAGCGATGTGATAAACTTGGATTTGACCCAGTTTGGCTTCGGATAATGAAGCTGAACCTATGTTTTTCTTACAGAATCATTAATTGTCAAATTCGCAGTCTTGAAAACGGTGTTCACATAACTTTAAACAGCAGATATCTAGCACGTAACCAATATGTAAATGTTATGATGCGAAAATTTACTACAAGAATCAGAGAACGTTTCTTTCTTACCTAATACTCAAAGATTTGGAGCAAACTTCCAAGTGATGTCAGAACATGCTACACACTTAGCAATTTAAGCTTGCGATTAGTAAGCATTTAACCGTCCAAAACGTGATTAAGGTGTTCGGGACATCACTTCCCTAGATAACGCGTTCGAAAACGGTATCTATGATGCCTGAATAAATTTCCCAAACACATACACATAACAAATCAGACTACAGCCCCTTTCATTACATTTCTTTTTCTTCTCGGCCCAATTATCTGTCATAAGATTGTGGAGAATCCTGATTCAATGTCATGAAAAAATGGGCAAATGGATTCTGCTTACATTGTTACCTAATTTTCAATTGTGCCCATCTGTATCTCTAAAAATATATTAATGAAATGTCATGTAATACTTTACCATCATTGGATCTGTCCCTATTAGGGAAGAACATCTCGCATCTTCGAGGAATATACAATCTGTTTATTTATTGATGTATAATCAAGTTTGTTCCCCTACGGGATTCAGTGTGAGGAACAGGCCGGCCATCCTGGACCTCTTTTTGCCAATGATCGATAATGTAAACTATGTAAACTATTCACAACCGTACTGTCGAGAAGCGGCAGTGCGTTCACGGTTCCCAGAAGTCAGGAATGGTTAGACTCTAGGGTTCTAATAGTATTGCAGTTAATGAACTTCGTGTTCAATTCCTCCACCTCTGCATTGAAACAGATTGATGGTTCTGCAAATTCACTAAGTTGTTTCAGCATCCTTCAAAACTCGTGACAAATGCCGTTCCCAAGCATAGACTGGATATACACCTGATTAAATTGACGTAGTTTCTTCTTGATACAAACAGTAAGAGACCTTATTTTAATGTCGTTTTTCCTTTATGTGCTTGCAGTTTGAATCTGCGCAGTCGATTCAGGTGGGGCAGGAGAAGCTGTCAACACAGACATAGTGAGTTTCCCATGGACAACTAATGTTGCAATAGAAATTCAGCTAACTGTTCAAATAATCCCAATACTCGAATACATAATGGTCAAATAAACAAATAAATACTATACATCCAACCATTTCACGAAGGCGGCCAATATTTTGTATAGAACTTTGCCTACACTTGAAATATCTACCACAGCAACGAGTGATATTCTGATGTTTTGTTTGCATTCACCATCTAGAATAATTTACTAGCTGTGCTATAGCGCCGCTCACTATCCATTGACTTACACGTTACTGCCATGCAGAGGATAGGGTAGCCCCCGCACCAAGCGACGAGCTTACCAAACTTAGCAGCCAATTAACTTGTGGTATTATTAGCCGTTTGGTCTGTGTACTGATTACAGAAGAGTAGTAGGGGAGCTGAATGTTATGCGTGAAAATTCGTCACATCTGGACTCATTCAGACATCAGTCATACGCCCGGAAAAGCACTGTTCGCGCGTATCATGCTTTCGGGAATCGTCAGAAGTGCGTATTCCATCGTAACCTGGTAGGGCTCGAACTCGCAACTCGACTGTAGCCAGTCCGTGGTTGAGACCATTGAGCTAAGTGGGTGGCAACCACCATCGATAATAAGTTACTAGATATGATATAGCACCGCTCACTATCCACTAATTAGCGGCTTCGAGTTGTTGAAGGCACACGCACACCCTATCTAACAAATTGATGTCAGCGATTCCTGAAATATTGCTTGCTGTTAGGCCAATAAGGTGAAATAAGTGACAGAAATAGTAAGTTCAGCAAAAGGATTTGAAAGTTGTGAAGTAATATCATAGTGGCCATGGACAACAGATGTCATCACCCGGTATTCTTTATTACTTGGTCTAGTTTCGTCGTTCAACATACAAGTGTTAAGAGATTCGCAGTGAAGCCTGTTAGCGTTTTAAGCTTTGGAACCCGTTAGCATGCCATGCTTGCTAAGTTTACTATCGTCTCATACAGTACTATACATATTGGCTTTCACACTCACCTCTGCAAAATTGCTGTATACGTTTGCATATCCAAAATTGGCTTGGCCTAAATTGCGCTGAAATATACACTACACTGCTACTCGGCGCGGGAGCTGCTTTCGCCTAATTAAATGCTCGGTTTAGTTCAGTGCGCGGTTCTCGCATGCTTTTCAGCTGCAAATTGTTGACCTCAATTGGTGCCTGAAATGTTCTATTACTACTCAGTGGTAGATGCAAACGTTTGATCTAACCTATTCACTCCATCAAGAAGCGGGTTTGCAATAGCGATTTTTCCGGCTGATTGATAAACAAATGTGGGCTGAAAATTTGGACTTCCATTTATTTGCACATGACAATGATGTCTCCTCTCCATTGCATTTCGCATCAACTGCAGCAGATACAGTCCGCACAGGTAGACGGATAACCGTTCTCCCTTGGCATCAGTTTCGTTAATCTCTGTGACAAAGTAGATGTGGAGAAATGGTTCAATATGTTCAGATAATTTAGTAAATACTATTGGTATCCTTTTTCATATACACTTTCACAATGTCGCTACTTGTCTGAAATGCTTTACCTTTCGATATAAGCGGTGTATCACTTAGAGAGTGTGAAATTGTAGAGCAGCATATTATCTTGATTTTGATCCTTGGCAACCAAGTTGGATAAATTTGCGACGAATTCCAGTCAGTCTGGCCATGCGAGGATACACTGAGAAATATCTGACGAGGATTTCTCTCGTCCATATGGTCTCGTGTACTGATAACAGACATTAGTGTATTCGATTATCTTCGATTATGTTTTAACCTTCTCAGGTTTTATTATTTTCTCATCAAAATAACGCGTACAGTATGGTATTTAGTGCAAATATCCAAATCATTGGAATACCCACCAAAGCGCGAATGGTTATGTTGACACAAATTCCGTCCTTCAGTTCGGATTGGCGCGAAAATATTACCATGGAATTGAGGGAGCTGCAGCCAGTGGTACTTAAGAACTTTAAACATTAGTATTACTAATATTATCATTATATAAATTGGCCTGTAATCGGCGACAGTTTTGTGCGATTAGTGTTGACACTTCTAACTACCGGTTTTTGTATCATCTGGTATAGAGAGCAGACACTCGCAGCCATCCCCAATAGGGACCAATAGTTTCTTTACAGACTTAACTTAGCAAGAATGTATGCATATAATTTTACACAAGAACATATTCACAAAGCGAGCCAGTGGCAATAGAATAGTGCTTACTGATTTTTACAACCCAAACCGGTATCACTTACGGTCATTGGCGTATTAAGCTAAGCTAGCTGTGCAAACACGGGACCAGATATCCCCACATATGAGAAAGCATTGTACTAATACTGTACTCCAGAAGTAAACCCGAAAACTCTCTGAAAGTGGTACTGTTGCTGCTAGCCAGCAACATGCGACAATATCCGGCGAAACGTCACGACTTACTGCCTGACCTTACTCAGCGGACACATTACAAACATGAAGATTAACACACTGAATGTTTATCTGTCCGCGATTGAAGTTACGTTGTTTTAATAATGTATTACTTCTGGGCTAAGCGCATAAGTATGTGCAGTGCTTATTCATTAGATAGATGGGAAAATTATCGAAAGCGCTCATAGTGTATGCATGATATAGTTTCACACAACCCACATTCGGCTAACCAGCAGCGAACAAGTCAAGCCAATACCAATTTACATCTCCGCCACAACATACAATCGTCTGAAACATGGATCCTGCGCGCTATAGGTTCAGATATTTTATCACAAAAATTTAATAGGACATGAAATACTTTTCAGTTAAAGTTACCTTCTCTATTATGATTGGTCAAGTTATCTAACGCAGGCGACGCTACACGAGAGGCTTATCTTGCGCGTCACAGCGTCCAATTAAAGCTCACGATAGAGAAAGCTGTTCAGGTTGGTGAAGCGCTGGTATATTTGCATCAAAAACGCTTACCCTAAACAAATCCTATCAGAAGTAACATATCCGAAAAAATTGAAAAATCTTTCCAACTATGTACGGATCTGCGGTGTTCATAATACTGGCAAGTTTATTATTAAGGCTATTATTTAAGCAAAGGTCATTTAATTATAGATATGACATATACTTAAGATCCCTGGTGCATTCAAATGTGCGAAAGTTATAAAATTAAATTGAACTACCAGCAAATGACTTGCTAGGCTGGTCCAAGATATGGTCCTAAAATTCACCTAGGTTTATTCAATATATTTGCAACTGTACTTGATCGAACGCATTAACATTTGATATCCTACTTGGGAATTCTCAAGCCGGTAACAGCGGTGTTGCGAATTTTAAGACGTGAAACTTCTATCTACATGGGTGCTACTCGAAATTTGGACGAAATGTTGCATTTCTGCATATGATGTTCGTCTTAGGCCTTTGTTCATGAAAATAAACATTGCATATTTTTCACTGCGTTTAACTTCCCGATTTCTTTCCGTCCTTCAAAAGATGACTGTAACTTCATATGCTCAAGGATGCTGCAGGACTAACTCTGCACCGGTAGACGTGTGCCGCAGACAGTGCGTACAAATATTTTCCGAACAGCCGTATTATTTTGTTGACATGATAGCGTATGAGAATTGTCTATCACGATGTCCGACGACCGTAGTACCGCGAAAACATACTGCTGCTCCTTGACTGCAAAAACTTGGTTATCCATAATTTGCATTCATTTGGTAATCCACTCACCTGTTAGTTTAATAATATTTTATAACATAATACACACGTTATTTTCGCAATATTTCGACTTCTGATTAACCTAAACGTCTATACACGTGGAGGCATTTTCACACTTGATATCTTTTTGCTACACCGCAACTCTGGGCATGATATGATCATTTTAATAACAAGCGAGAACTTGCCTGCCTCTTCAACAGACAAATCCGCAAAAATGGATGTAAACATTTACCTGCGACCAGCAGAGGCCGATCAGTGATGTGTCACTGCGCTAAAATTCTTCCTCTATTTAATCAGATAAAACAAAACTTTCAGACTCGGCATATATATTGCATGTAACCTAATGATTAGTCTTCCGAAAAGGTACTAAAAACGGATATGATCTGCTGATTCCGACGATGCTTTATTTAATTTCATGGTTTTGCCGTTATATGAAGTTAAACTTACGCCATTTGTTTTTGTGACAAACATTACCTCATGGTTACTTTGTATTGCAGGTTTCGCATGTGGCATTTATTATACCATAGCTTGTGCATTAATACTGTAGTGCTTGTAATTCCTTGACATTTTTCTTATTCTTACTTAATTCCATCATGACATCCGTTGGGCATTACAAAATTCACCATAATTTCCAGGAGAAATTTAGTAATGAAATAACATTGCATGATTAAGAAACACTACAGGACGTTCACACAGGTTGCATTTATTAACCGCGAGTCTGTTAGTGTTTAGAATCATAACACTTGCTTTTTTGATATCTTAAATGTTTGTATATTTTCTGCTTTCATGCAGTGTCTATTACATATAACTGTACGAAAAATGTTTACACAAAATAGATACTTTTCTTAGTACCTTTTAACTTGACACATTAAGCAGCTGGTTGTCCATTTAGGTACTTTACAACCAGTAAGCCTCGCCCTATATACAAGGTTGAACACGTCAGCTTATTACCTTAGCAAATTAGCTACTATGGTCCATGGGAAGCCGCTGCGTTTACTGAGGATGATGCCTTAACTTTACTCATCATGGGGCATTTATATGACCCCAGGTAGCGTTTATAATAAATATCTAGCGACCGCGCGTTTACCGATTCGTTGACGTGCCACTAATTTCTGCCAATGCATTAAGCTCAGAATAGCTTTCGAATAATTCGCATCAGTTTCTCGGCCATGTGGATTTTTGCGTTACTTTTCACGGGCGAGTAGTCATTTCTTCGTTACTCTCTTAATATATATTTTTGATGCCCTATCTCGAGCCATCCAGTTGGTAGCAAGAAGGCGACTAATAAAGCGGATGTTATGGATGTGATCATTGTAAATGAAAATATTGCTTATCTCTTGTTGCATTATATGTGAAAACAAGCAGTTAAACTGCACTCTGGCAAAGAACAGTGTTGTGGTAACAACCCAGTACAAGACCTAAGTTTGCATCGACTTTGCTGGTCCGTCCGACAAGGGTTACTTTCATAGTTAAATTTGCTCAGTTTGCATTCTATACACTGATTCCTTCAAGAATTCAATGCTGTTTGATGTGCTGTTAACCGCCACAGGTCAATAACATCAAGAGATGAAACAGATTAATTTTACAATAAATAATTTATTAGGTTAACTAATTACACTCGTCACAGATAATAAAGTAAAAGGAGCTACTATGGACAATTTCATAATGATAGCCCAAATTTTACGATGTTGATGCCGCATAAAATAGGGTGTTGATTTGGTCATTTCATAAAGGTTCAGAATCAGTATTCTCAAACATCAAACTTCCGACAGCGAACTGTTGAGCAGATTGCACTTAACCAGCTGCGTGTGCACGTCAATTCTCCCGGCTCATACTCAAATCAGGTTTACTGGTTGAGTTTTCATCGCACACGCATGTGCTTACACTCATTGGGTCCGTCTTAATTAATTGCGTCTGTTGGATTTTGCCTTTCGGATCAACATTGTGTGAGCCGGAACCCATCTCCATTTCGCAACTCCCGCACTGTTCCCGCATAAACGTAATTGAAGAAAGTTCCGAATTACGTTCTACTAGGTAAAGGTTGTGGTCTTAAACGGTAGCTAACTCCACTGGTTATCCACAGAACCCTCAACCACGGCTGTCATCCGCTAAGAGAGTAGCTAATTCGCAATTTGTGTCCGTATCGCTCGGTCGGTTTGTTTAACAATCGATAGATCTGACACTTCAAAATGTTCCGCCAAACTTGGTCGCACCGTTCTTCTCGAAATTGAAAATATGGCCAATTAAGCGCACAGCCAAATGATAGGCAGATGCTTTAATTAACTGAGAGTTATTGGTCGAGTCAATGGTTTGTAACAACCCACAGAAGATGCACACGTTCTCGCACGCAAATCCACAACGTTGCAACGAATTTACCAATGCGCGTCCGCTGTATTTCCATACTTATGGTAGCATGCCGTCTGCGCCAACACATTTGCCGTCCAGCTACTGAGCAAGTGCCTTCTGCGACATCAAAACATATCTACATCTCTTGCTGTTGCAGCCCGTACAACTCAGGCTAGTCAATCCCTGAACGATTGTCCACTTGACACTAAATGTACGTCTACCAGGTCTGCATTAGGTCTGCAGTCTGTATACAGGCAGCGCCTGAATTAGTGTTCATAAGCTTCCACGGCGGCTGTAACGTAGGCCCATACACCGCCTAAAATGAGTCAATAAATATTATGTTGGCGGCATTCAGCGTTGCATCCCAGCTTGATTTCACGGAGCTCTGGAGTAAGTAGTCTTAGAATTTTGAGAAAAGTATATCTCTTTCTCGTAGTTATCGGGGTCCGCCACAGGCGAGGCGAGCGCTGCATTCTTCTTCGACTACAACGCTCCAAGGCAGGTATCCCTTGCCCTATAGAACTCCATGCTCTTCCTGATAGTACTTCAGGAACAGACAAAAATTTGCGCCGGTTCATGGCAAGTGGGCAATAGGAAGATTTACGAAAATATATGTACGATTTGGTCTGCACTAACTTGTGATTAGCGTCATGCTTAGCTACACTGAGTGCGCGTGCCGTGCGCACGCCTTACATGTATTACTTGCTACGACATAACTAAAAAGCGGTTGCGACCATCTCGTCGCTGTGTCCATTTAGCTTCAACAATGGCACACAGCTTAAACTGTGTTGGTGATCGTCAGGCCGTGAGTGGCACATAATGAAAGCAGCAGCTCAACGACCATATTGGCTATGCCAATAACATTCGGACGGACTTCCGCTGTCCACACTGCAGCATCGCGCCCAAGTTGCGTGTTGGCAACGTCCAACGGAAACAGTCGATCGCTCCTTGGCACAGACCAGATCAGGTAGAACAACTGACAGTAAAGTTAATTCTATGTATCATTAGGATAACAAACGGTGGTGCACCGTACATGAAAATAGTTATTGCAAGCGCGCCTTTACCAAGTCAAGGTTGAAGTATCATCAATCCTGGACTGATATCAGTCCACTCCGCCACTACCTGGCCACCTAGGCGATCGGATAGTGCAAATCCGTCCCCATGTTCAAGTGGCACTGTGGTGGCGCTCCTCACCCAGTAGAATGGGTAACGAGCACCAGCCTCATGCAACTTGCCTTGGTCAGCGAGCCGAGTCTCACTGAGTGCGGCAATGTTGGTCCAGAAGCGTGCGAGTTTCATCGCGAACAGTATGGTTCTTTTCTCGGTCACTCACGCATGTGCCGGTCGAGTAGAGTGCGCCCGTTCCAATACCCGTGTTGAATGTGTTGAGCGGAGGACTACGACTGTGCTATTGGGCCATCACTCGCCTGGTGAACTGTGTTATATGAAATAGGAAGTTAGTTGAAATGGGGATGGGGAAGTTATGTGCGGGGAAGAAGAGAGGAGGGAGGAGGCGGCAATAGGATGTTTTCGCTTCTTCACCCGCACCCCCACATGCAGCGGATAAGGCGGCTCTTTTCCTAGTGCCACTGCGCTACTGCCGATGCTTCATTGATTTCTTATTAATATTGGCGTAATTCATATATGGTTTGGACTAAGATACTGCCAATGCGTCTACACTTGATTAGAGAAGGACTCGGGTCCTCAGACAATGACTTCGATTAAGTTTACACCCGAAAGTCAAATATCCGTGCGACATGAGTCAGTGAACAGAATCACGCGGAAGTGAGTGTCCATGCTCTAAGCTGGATAACTAATGTAGTCCCACTCCAACCCAGAAGCCACAATGAGGAAGCGTCAAGGACATGAGTACGCGGTACTACATTAGCAGCCTCGGGTTGATGAACTGTCCGAATCTAGCCGCCACAGGCCTCAGTGCACCGTGAGCTCTGATATACGAAGTCAAGTGAAGATAAGCAATTGCTTTATGCACGCTGCATGTGTGAATACTCTGCTACGACAGGTTCGATAACGACAATGTACCTAAAATGCAACTCATTTGCAAGGCAATACAACGAAGAACGGGTGGATAAGGACAAAAACACTACCAAGTTGAACGTTAACTGGTTCAGAAAATGCTGACAGTGTTGTGCTCGGAAAGGACGCGAGAGGTGAGGTATGCCAGACTAGCGGTAAGCGTATCCGCGGATTAGCTTGTACTTATGCCTAATAGATGAAGTTGATAAACCTTCGGATGAGGCAGCATGTAGGGGGTGACTTATTTCGTTCAGCATCTTGGAGGCCAACAATTTACAAGCATTGATGTGTGTAGAATTAAGAGCGTTGATAAAAGTAGATATGGAAACACGAATGCATCGGGCTAAGGGCTTTAATATCTGATGGTTAACTTAAAATGCTTACCCAAAAGTCCTGGAAATATCACAGGGAACAATGCGGCCAATTGGGAAGAAAACAGGCATTGACAATGCGAACGATCAACTCACGAGGAATACGGAAGGCTCTGATACGAGAGGCATAGAATGACAGCCTTCTGACTTTTGTAAAAGCATCATTTACTTGAATCGTCTAACATAACTTGTAGCTGAACTTCATATCCAGATATTGTACTGATTTGGAACATTGCATTCCCTTACCATTAATATGTAAGTTGTTGCACAATGCAAGGAGCTCCTTCTACTTGGCTCCCTTTCTAAGAACAAAGGTACCTCATGGCACTTTGAAGCTTTAAGCGACAGATCATGGTGTTTGGTGCAGCCATTAAGGTCGTTCAGAAAGGCTTGTATTCTGAAAGAAACATTGGTGCGTGGCGATTGCTGCCCAAGAGGATATCGTCTGCTTATTTTACCAGAGTCAATTCAGTTGGAGCTGTCATAGAACTGACGAAAGTAGGACATATAAAAGAGGATAGATTTGTCCCCTGAAGGACAAGTGCCTTGGTGATTAATGGTGATGAACATATGCCACTGAGTTGACGTGGTTAATATGGTGTGTATTACGGATAAAAAAGCAATGCATAACAAGTCCTATTGGCAGGAAATTACTGCGAAAATATAACTGCATGATAAGGTGTCGAACATTTTAGTGGACACATCATAGTCTGAAGCAGATTAGCGGAGATGCATTTGCATTAAAATTATAAATCTATTGATTGAGATTTGCGTAAGACACCATTCGATTGCTTTTCGTGTCCCTCTGGTCAAAAAGTTATAAAATGAAATACAAATGAGACAACGTATCCTCATCTCGTCTTCAAATATCGCCAGATTGAGAGCAGTGACGATATAATTAGGGAAGACGATATAAATTCTGACGCACTCAAAGTTAAAAGCAATTTTTACTGCATTCATGGCGGCTGTATCGTCAATTTCAGAGGATGACCTCTTAGGTTGGTGTTGCGGTTCAATTCCGGCACCGGACAGCAAATGTGGTTTGGACTCTTTAGATCTGGTAAACCTTTATGAGATCTCCCCGCAAACGTGGATATCGACTGCTGTACATTCTTAGAGAGTTTAGTCCAAGCTGACAGGGCAGATAAAAGGCGCTTGAGATTATCTTTTTCTATTCATTAAGGATCTTGATAGCAACGAGATCCTGTTTGTGCCACGGCTGCCACGAGTGGATAGCATGTTTAACGTGCGCTCGCACGTAATCATTAATCATTTGAGGGAAGAGGAAAGGGTCAAACCGACTGAACGTTCTGCGAAAAGGCTAAACTGTTGGTTGCCGGTTCTCGGAATCTATTCTGCTTTGTTAAGAATCCGAGGTCTTCCTTTACCAGTACACGCAGCTCACTCTCCTGAGAGGCCATCTAAAGGTGTGGTCTCCAAGTTTGTGAAAGGGCAACGACTTGTGACGCAGATGGATAACATTGCACTTATCTATGAAATCCAGATTGTAGTTAGGGGCAAGTAGAAACGTATGTGTACAACTCTTCTGATTTATAAAAACAAATACCTTTTATTACGAATCGTCAGCAGTGGTGTTTGGTCTGTTAATCGTTTATAATTATTCGGTCAAGAATTCGTATTGGTATCATTAGTACCGAGTATACGATACATTTTTCGCATTGCATGTGCGCCGTCTCACAAAAGCACAGGTTTTCGAAATAATCGTCGGTACGTGTTTTAAAACACTTTACAGAATCGGATATTATTAATCCTTCTGTTAGTGTATTGCATAATTTTACGATGCTTCGTTCTATACAATGCTGGTGTGATACATTCTGCATGCAGAAGACCCTGAGTTTGTAAGTGTTTCCTCGGGTATTACAGGGTTGCCGCGGGTGAAATTTTGGCCGTAGTATGGGAAAGTGATTCAGGTGTAATACTCGATGCAGTCATCATAATGTCAATTGTTACTTGGCGCTATGATATATGTAGAGTCGGCCAAGCCTTTCACAACCTATTTCATACGGAAGTTTTCTTAGACCCGGTATCATTCTAATTGTGACTTGCTGTATCTTCTACAGCTTTCAGTTTTCAGCTGGGTTATCGGATGTTAACCTGGGACACTGTATGCAATGATTGTGCTAATGAGTGAGGTAAAAGGCGAGGGCCACTTGGAGGAACTGCGTCGTAATACCTAGAGCATACAAAGTCCCGCCAGGTACAATTGCTCTAGATCATACTTCTGCAGACAAATAAACATATTTGCAGGCTGCTTGGAACAACATGGGGCGGCTTGCTGGCCATCGACACTAGGGTATTGTAGTCAGAAGGCGGTGGATTTACTGCCAAATTTATAGTCAATAAAACGCTCGACGGCGTAAAAAATTGCAATCATTTCTTTCTTTATTTGTGCGTAACGACGCTCGGTCACTGTCAACGTCCGGCTGTGAAAGTCGATAGGCTTACCTTTCTGCATGAGTACGGCTGCGATAGCATACTGCCTGCTGTCACACTGGATCTCGAACGGGAGTGCGAAGTTATAGTAGGCGAGAACGGCAGCGCTTGTGAGCAATTCCTTTAGTTTCTGAAAGGACCTCACCTGCTCCATTTCACAATGTCACATCTTATTCTTATGCGTCCGTTTCTTATTAGTACCATTACATCGGCTAATCTGAGCAATAAACGACTTAGGTAATTCACCATCCCATTCAGCCTGCTAATGTCTTTCACGTCAGTAGGGGGAGGCATCTGTTTGATGGCCCTGACTTTCTCTGGGTCTGATTTCAATCCTTTGGAGCCTAGCACGTGTCCAGGAAACACCACTTCCGTGCTATGCAAATCGATCTTCTCTCCTTTCAGCTTGAGGTTCATTTCAAAACAGAGCTGCAAAAATCGGTGACGGTTCTGGTCGTGCTTCCTTCGCATTGCGCCTAAAACCAAAACGTCGTCTGCTACACAAAACGTTCTTGGCAAATTGTCTAAAGCCTGCACCAGTCGTTTCTGTTATACCGTGCTAGATACCTTCAGTCCAAATGGTAAACGAAGCCAACGGAAACGCCTGAAATGTGTCCCAAACTTGGTCAGGTAGCTTGACTCTTCGTCAGGTAATACATGTCGAAACGCAGAAGCAAGTTCGAGTTTAGTGAATATTCTAGCTCTGGATAGCAGCGGAAGTACATCGTCTAGCATCGTTAGCGTACAATGCTCCCTCCTGCCTGCGGCGGTAAGTGGTTTTGCAACAACGCACACGCGTATTTCTCTAGCTTTCTTAGTAACGATCGCCACATGGCTAACCCAATATGTCGGGTCCTAAATTTTGGCTATTACACCTAAACTAGCACGATGCTGCGGCTCACCCAAAAATTTATCACCTAAAGCAATAAGCACCTTTCTGGTCGGCAACACTACTGGCTTAGCGGATTCGATTAAAGATAAATGAGTACATCATTCTAATCTCCCTCCGACCGCGTCAAACATGTTTGTGTAGCTGCCAACATTACCTATGTTATCTTCACACGAATGAACGTAACGTCATAGTTAAAAGAGACAAAACGGAGTCTGAATGGAATCAATACCCAAAATGCGCATGAGGTCACCTGAGACTACCAGGAAATCGAGTTGGTGTTCTGTACCGTTTTTCGGATTGATGGCCGTCAACTTGGCGGTACATTCTGGCCGCAGAGTTGAACCATTACGCATGCTGATGCAAATCTGCATCCTGTCACATGTCATTACCGCATACTGCTTCTCAGGTAAGATGTTCACAGTAGCCCCTTAGTCCAGTTGGAAGAGCACCGATCGTCCACGAATCAAAGCGTCGCGAAAACACACTTGTGTTCTCCATGAGTTGCCAAGTTGCTTATCGAAAATTCTTGTAACTGTTCGTTGATGCTCTCGACTATTGGGCTGGCCTTGGCGTATTTGCAACAGCGAGCAAAATGGTTCTACTTGGAACGTTTTGTGCACGTTCGACCCCAAGCTGGGCAGCTCTCCTTTCTTCTTGGATGTAGGTGACCGCAACACTGCAACTCGGACCCTGTCCTTCGGGTATCTGAGGCGGACTGTTGCTGGTTCGGGATACGGCGCACAGATCGGTGGTTGTTCTGGCTGGCTGCTGCTCGAACTGCTGCGCCGT
>CALYDF020000758.1:0-24821 GCA_944474145.2 Dicrocoelium dendriticum | reverse complement strand
TGCAAATAAGAAATACTTTAAATGCTCAGTACAGTAAAAGGACCGGATGAAAAAGTACGTTATTTATTAACTGCATAATTTTTAAATGTTCAATAATTTTAGTGTTATTTTATCGTACAGCTTTGGTGTTTGAAAATCTTCACATGCAGGGACAAGATTTGTTTCTTACTTCTTCACTCCCCTTAGCTGAAGCAATATAAATTGTGTATGACAGACGAATGCACGTAATAGTATATATTTAGCCCTATATTTATATCAGCAGTTAAGTATAATTTATAATTCCAGTCATTTATTCGACCTAATACATCGAACAAACTACCGTTACTACTAATGCCCCGGGGCTTCAAGTTAACATATGGACAAGTAGTCACTCTGTGTTGTGCAAAATACGGCACATAGAGGATGACATGCTTCATTAATGACATTTCATTTAGATTTAATAATTTTCTCATGGAAATCTTGAGATCCGAGCTACTACAGTTAGATTAGTGCACAACGATTCCGCTAACATTATTCGAATTTTTTCCACAACCGAAGCAGTGCATGGCAGTTCGTTGACGTTGTATCCCCTCTAGAATATAACCGTAAGGGGAGAATTAAAACACCATAGTCCGGTAGACTTTATTCGACATCTCTATTTGCATTGTATATTTTCGTCTAAAGTGAACATCAACAAACTCACTCTGTTATCTAACTGATTGTGCATCCTGTCATCTACCCCGTGATACAAAATGCTGTCGAGGTCACATAACTTGTCCCATCCCGTAGGTCAGGTGGATGACCGGAGGTATACTAATTTTGTCAACCGATGGACATAGTGTTACTTGAAAGTATGACGGTTTCCTATACAGAAGAAGTAGATGTTACGCAGGACAGATGGCCTAAGCTATTGTTTTCCATGCTTTAGTAACAATAACCCTGCTGCCAGGGTTGGAACCTGTGGTAACCATGTGAGCAACATCGATTGGCTCGATCTCAATGGTTGGCTTGCTGACTCATTCCTATCTTACTATTGGTTGCGTGTCTGTCGATTGACTCTCCGTTTAACAAGGGATTGACTCAGCTGCACTTGGTTAATTTTGCGAGATACATTTTTACTTTTCCTACGGCTTTCTTGATAAAACAAAACAATATTGGTCGCACTATAAGGAGAGAAAAATGGTAATATCCACTCCGCCATATGAATTTTTATCGAAAGAATTAATTGGTGTGCACGTGCGTTTAAGTAAACACCTACAACTCTATTCGGCGCATCTGCGCTAATGGACTTGGAGCGGTTTTGAAAGGAATCATCCTGTTTATCGACGTAATAAGAATGCGATGTCCATATATTCGGAAATAGGATCGGATTCCCCCAAAGGCATGTGGATCATTCACGTTACCCTACATACTATTGTACCAAGCTGAGACCTATAAATTATTGACTCAAGAGTGGATAATAATATTCTATTTGATTTCATAATAAACTGTGTAAGTCATTGCGGAAACAGTCGAAATCAATGATTTATGCTACATCATAGGGAAGCAGGACTTGATACACGGTCATCTGAGCAGGTACGGTAGAAGGGAATTCTATGATTAAATGCAGCCAGCCAAATATGTTCCAAGATATCCAGTCAGCTTATGCTTGCAGAATGTACAACCGTACGATAAGCTTTACACCTTGGCTGGGATAGAACACACAGTGAGGTTTGACGAGGACTGATATCCTCAGAAACTAAACGCAATAATTCTAAATTGGCTGGCATGTGGCATTCAGATGGCTGTGCGCATCGCAATATACCAAGGACTGTTTCAATCTAATACACACTAGTTCAGGCACAGTTCAAACGGTCCGCACCAACAGTTATGGCAAACACCGCACGATACTGAACTGCATCATTGTAAGTATAAACAGACCGACGTCTACACTCACATGAATCTGGATGTCGTAAGAATATCTCAGGTGTGTACATAGCTGTAGGTATATATGTACTTGGGACATCTAAGCAAGTACTGATGCTCAGTAAGCTAATTCCATATTTCATTAAAGACGAAGGGATATGTGTGATGAGATACTCTTCAACATGAGATATGTAGTCATGGCTTTTCGGCCAGTTTTGTTGAACTGTACCCAACGCGCTATCTAAGTTTTATGACGAGACGAACCTCCGTTTTTATCATTTGCTATCATTAGGAAACTTTTCGATCAGCAGCATAATAACTCTCTTCTGAACGATGTTTACACATGTGGACATGTAAGCAACTTCGATATAAATAGGAGGGACTCCTTGAGCTACTATTTGCTTGTCTTTCATTGCTAGTGCTCAATATTAGTGGAAGTTTTAACAGGATAAGAATGCTAAAGTTTCAACGGCGAGCACTCATGGTTTACTTTCGCTGCCGACACAATTACTAACACTATAAATTCCTGTGATCACGGTAGGTAAATTTCCATGGCTGTAAGTAAATTCAAGCACATAAAGGGAAATAGACTCATGAATGAACTGTATGGAAAAATAACCTGTTTATTTATTCTTCCAAACTTGAATGGAAATATGTATCGCAACTTAATTTATAGGAGTTCTGTTTATGAATACAGAATTTCAATAACAAGTTGGCCTGATTGCTAGTTCCTACTATTCTTCAAAACGTTACAAATTAACAGGAACTAGTTTAACCAAGTTCACGACGGTACTTTAGTTCCACTGCACTCGATGCTGAATGTTATGTGCGGCAGATTTGGATGCACCTGAAAGGTTGAACAGTCGCACCCATTTTGAAACCGATTGGCTTATACAGCCTACAATGTCGAGGGTAATTTGTCCTGATAACAACCCTCGGTCTGCTGAACACGCATTAATGCGTATCAAGGTAATTGGACTCTACGGTCTTGTTCTATCCCACATTGCTTGTGGGGATAAGTTCGCTGTTGCCTTCGTGCTATGCTGAGCTAAAAGTTTTGCCAGCAAACTGTTTACACTTCGTTTGGAAGCGAGTGTTAACTGGCCCCAACCAAGTAACCATAACACTGACGAACCCACTGTAATAAAGGTGTCTACAGATCGATTATCTGAACAGCCCTACACTCGACGGCCAAGACAGAACCGAAAAGCCAGTTTGCTCCTACAAAACGCAACGGAATCTGGCTAAGGGATTCAGGTAATTCGGAAGACTAGCATCATGAAAGCACTGTGATATTTGCTTCATAATGTACCAGGTAAGCGAAGCAAAGCAACCAATTTGAGTGGACTGAGAAATGCTGCATAGGTTCACATATTCAAATACAATTCCTCGGAACCAACAATTCTGTTGTTATGAGTTCAATGTCAATCTATTTATGACGTGTCCAGCCGGCACTTGCAATTCCTGCACACTCAAGATGGAATCATCATGATCTGAACTAAAGTAGCAACATCTTGTGTTTCTCCCACAGTTGCTGCCATATTTCATCAGGATCCTTGATAGCAGTATACATGAAATTAGAACTATAAAGGTGGAAAATCTGCGAGTCACCCAACCGGAAATTTCTTGCAACCATCATGCAGTGAGTATTTCTCTCTGTCCACTGGAAAGAGGCCAACACTAAAACATTATTGCTTCCAGTTAGGTTCCTTATTATTACCTAGTACAGTGTTGGGCAGGCACAAGTCTCCATGGATTTTCCATATGTTCCCTTGGGATTCACTTAGCGCTGTGTGTGTATACTCATTTAGACGGCCCCTCCACCCTGAGTAATCAGGGTAGTTGTCGTTATCTACAGCTGCAAACTTTTGGCTGATAATTTAAAGGAACGCTGTTTCTACCTATCAACATCATAAATAAGCTATTCTCTACAAACAGTTATCCTTCTGGACCTGAGAAAAACCACTGTATATCTCATTTATAATAGCGGATATATATTAGTATCAAGTCATCCATGTTATAAAACCCGGTTGACCATCTTAGGGAAAATGGCCAACTGGTGGATGTAACAGCCACTACAAGCAGGCGCGAGAGTTTAACAACACCCAATCAGAATACAACTACAGAATTTTCTCACTGCACTGAATATTTTAAAATCTTTCAGCTCATGGCGATCTGAAGAAATATTGACGGAATCTGGTGTAAGCAACATTTGAGTAGCTGGAATCCTACAGTCGGTCTACGCAATAATTATTAATACCAATAATTTGAAACTTGTGTCCGCACCACCGCAATTTCTTCACCCTACCAATAAATGATCCGGTATTTGCAATTATCTAAACTTAAAAACATACAAAAAGCAGTCATACTGAAGGAATGCACAGTAGGAGATAGTGTCGCTTATCACTGTGAAAATTCCTCATCTGAAACCCTTTTACTCTTTATACACTTGTTAGGGTACCGAACCAATAGCACTACTTCTATGTACAAATTAGCGTCTTAAAACCAGGGCGGAATAACTTATGTATGTAAATAAACATATTTACTCAGTTATGTTGTAAGGCTTACAAAGGCTCACAAATTTTATGCTCCACCGGTTCATGGTGCAAGTCGATTGAAATATTGTGTGAATGAGCCGGTGGATTAATTAAGTGATGTAATGATTAGGGATTATAAAACAGCGTCTGATTCAATACTCTCGAGACCGTTGCCTCAGTTGGCTTGAGTGGCAGTCTCGAGGATCTAAATTTGCATCAAAACAACGCCAATGAAATTGGACGTATAGTGATCCAGACTCAGCTTCTGTGCTTTGGTACAACAAACATTGAACAATGACCCATCACATTGATTTACAGCAACTTGACCATAAAATCTAAATATAAGTCAATTATCAGTTTTAGCGTCTACCAAGCAGATCCTTCACTGAATAACAGCGAAATGAACTAAGAACTGAATATAAACATCAAGATAACATGGATTCATTTATAGTCGATGAATTCCGTTTAAAATAAAACAAGCATTCTCCCTCATGCACTGCATCCTTATGTCTACGTGAAAATAAATCAGGTTAGAAGGCATGTTTAATATATTTTAAATTAGCAAGGCTTATGAAACGAACTTGTGAGATTCAGGGACGATATCCAATTGTTCCTTTTGTTACCCATATTGAGGAGGAAGCAACTGAGTTTGGGGGAAAGTTCATGGGTTGTTAAAACATAAGAAAAGAATACTTATTCCGGCATTCCAGATGGAAGTATTATTCATGGATTTCAGAGGGATTCTCCTTAGGTTGGTTTTATGGCTGAGTGTCAGCAAGTGCCGTCAAACGTGATAATATGTACACAGTATTTGATACACTAATATGAGATCACCGCGAAGCCTTTGGTAGCGTCTGATGAAAACTCGCAGTGATGGTGGGACCGATGGTGTTGCATCTTGACGTCCTTTGTTGCTCTGCGTTTTGATGTCTCTGACACAATCGGGCCGCGCTTCATCCAAAGTTGTCAAGCTTGGATGGCATGCTCAACCAAACTGCACCACCTATTAACCAAACGTACTTTATAGATTTAAACGTAAACACTATTATATTTGTCGATATTAACCACATTCTAGTGAAACCATAGAAAATCTACGTGAAACACACTCAGAGAGGCATAAATTAAAAGAAAATTAACCCGAACTTTATTTCGGTAATGAGTTACGATACATGGTAAGAAATGAGTGTCCGTTGTAATTTTAAATTTAGACTGAATATTTAGTACAACTACTAATCTGTGTCAAACCTTCCATTAAATAATTTCTAACGACGATCACAGGGAGTGTTTGTTTTTCGTTTACGTTGGTGGTTTAAACTAGAGATTTTGGTCCATTTTACCTGACAGCTAGTGTATATTTTCACTAGCATTTTCCTTCAGCACAACGTAAATTAAAACCTTTTCAATAGCATGTGTCAGCTTATTTAATGTAAACTGCATTAAAACTAATAAATCACTGAAAGGATATCATTGAAAATGGAATATAGTGAACAACAAACAAAGAAGTACTTTACCTAGAATCTTTTGCTAAGACAGAATCAAAAGCGTGTTAAAGTTATTAAATATGCTACAGGAACCCTGGTTGCAACCAGTGTTAATTATTATGGTACATATCCGCAAATATATGCAAAAGTGTTGACACCCAACTGCCTCACTTATCTTGGCAATCACTTATGGAAGTTGGGTGGCACTCTAATCTTCTGGCTACATATATAGTGCTTATAATTATGCTGCTAACAAGTGTTTTTCTCCTGCTGTGGCTTTGCTATGTTCTATTGTTGTCCTGCACTCGGTTGACCTACTAATATTTCTATAATCCTTACACCTGAAGCAGTCATTCAGATACCTAGAAACTAAATACTATATAACTGATGAGCAGTAATGAGGGTTTATGGTATAATGGAACTGCTTTCTCATCGTCAATAACAAGCAGTAGGTTTACGTTAGTCTGGAAAACACCAGACGCAGGAGCTTCGACCTTCTGGGTCTCGTCAGTAATGCGCTTCCCAGCGGACCCCTGCCGGGTTCCGTCCCCATGACTTCAGGATGCCAGCAGCAGTTGCCACTTCACCATAGCTCCAGGTGTAATGAGCGTCGGTCACAATTTGCTGAACGACGTGCAAACCAAAAATTGGCCAAGGTACGTGCTCCTTGGGAAAACTGTTCCATCGCCCATCAATTATTTACTTGAAACTTTCACCTCGTTCTGAGTTGATGCACTTTAGTCCTTTCCCATTACATTAGTGCGTACAAATCAATCGGTATTTTATGAGGTATATTAGATCACACATCCGTCACGCATTGTATGCTACAGTTCCAAATAGAAGTTCGACTAATGGATCAAGTCATTTAAAAAATGCTTTATGTATCCTAATGGGTTTATTTTCAGCTTATACACCACAACTGTGGACAACTGCATGATAATAACAATATATAGGCTTGGGTAGAAAAGTGGGAAAATGCAGAGCTGTTACAACAACAAGCGTTCGTGCAGAATGTTAGCGCCTTTTGCTATGTCAACAAGCAAACGTGAGAGATCAGACAAAACAGTATTACGATGCGATTACGTGCAGGATAATAAAATGCTGGATTTCGGACGGGTAGAAAAGAGAGCGTTTTAGAAAGATAGTTGTGAAGTGTATGAAATCGTTCAGCTTTATAATAGAAGAAAAATCGTTGCAGGCATCAATTTGTCTAGAAATGCTCAAATCAATTAAATTATCTCTAGAAAATCCGCTGCATCAACAAATGCACTTCACAGATGGCGCCAATAAGCTATAGTCTTTCTGAAGCAGTTCAGAGAAAGTGACAGGGGAGCAAGGAATCACGAACCTGGATATTAAAGTACGAGGTACTACAAGCACCTAAAGTAATGGGGGCGTAAAAACAAACGTTTCTAACTTTTTGAAAGTTGTGCAGACGTGCTTGGACCAATAAAGGTTCCTGGATGGAAGGTTGTCGAGTAACGTGACGGTGAAAGAGCTGAGTACAGGATTTTCCTTTGCAGTAACTGTGGGAAAGAAATATATGTTTGACTGCAACTTATCCCTAGTTTGAAACGAAAATATTACATCCCCGCATTTAAAAGCATTAATCGTAAGAGATCTGGATGAAGACCATTCCACAAGGTCTTACAATCCACGTTGAAGCGATGAGGAATCCTGGTTAATGGGTGACATACATCCCAGATAATACGTCATTAGCCTACTTACACACTAGAAATGTGGATTGTATAGTGAGATATTTATCGTACAAGATTGTATAAAAGGTGATAGGAACGCTCCCTGTAGAACACCCCAGGCACGTAGCAAATTACACACCACAGGGTGAACTCGATTTTCGGAGAGCAAGTTTAGCAACCTTGACCTCTCCAGGTATCCAAAGGCATTCGAATAATGCAGGAAGAGAAGCCGTAGGGATTTACATTGTTGATCTAATACATAAGCTATATAGTGAAAAGCACATAACACTGCATCAAATGTAGAGCGCCAAGGTCTATACGCAAACTGGTAGATAATCTCTTCAGGAGCAGCTGAAAAATTCCGCGGAGTTATTAGTCATAAGAAAACTTTTAGGAGCACAGATATACATGTAATTGGGCGACAATTTAATGAGCCAGTGTTTGATACTGGTGTGTTTATTACCGTTCACCAAATGTACGGGATCACACCTGTAAAGGGGCATTTGGTAAGATGGTCTGTTAGAAACAGTTTGAGAGGATTGGCACATTACCTTAAAACTAATGTTAAGAGAACATCCGGACCACAATCTTTGGTGGCCTTTTATATCTTGAGTTCTCTGTTGAAGACGGTTTGATTGAAGCGCGAGGCTAGACTTGAGCTATTGAAGAAGGACAAGGAAGACGGCCTTTGTGTGACGGAACAAAACTCTAAATTCCGTTTAACCACATCCACTTCAACTCTCTGGCTGAAAAAGCTCTTATTGCAGGGCTGCATCAGAATCCCCCATACATCGCGACATTTAGGGTTGCTTAGATCTGCTTCACTATATAAATCGCTTAATCATTTTATCTATGATTTAATTGCTGTGATTAGGCTTTTAACACGGGTAGCTTTCTTAAACTTGTAGACCCACTCTTACATCCGTCGAAGTCTTTTTATTAGTGATGATGAAAATCTATCTGCTCTTAGATTGTTCCGACAGGGAAACACATGTCAAAGCGCTATTTGATTTAGTCCGCAAGATGATCACAACCGAGCAATTTGTTCTCCTGGTTAATTAACTTAAAAGCAGTTAAAGAATATATTCTGTAGCCTCGTGATATGTTTCAAGGAGCAATTTCGCCGTTTGATAATCTTGTAAGGGCGTTTGGAGAACGTTATTAAATTAGACATCTTCACTATCCACTGACTTACTCGTTACTGCCGTGCAGCTTACAAAACTTAAGCCGCCAATAAACTTAAGATATTATCTTGGTTATGTGACTAGAGCAAAAGACGCCGGAAGTGCCATCATCGTAATATTTCTTGACATCCAGAAGGCTTTTGACCGTGTCCCACACAATTTATTGTTGCGGAAGCTTATGCCCTATGGTATCACAAATTCGCTTCTAGATTGATTGTCTTCCTACCTCGAGGGTAGAATGCAAGTAGTCAAAATCAGTAACTATATCTGAACCCATTACAATCTCTAGTGGATTGATTTAAGGTACCGTAGTAGGCAAGCTTTTATTATTAATCTATTCCAACGGTCTCTTTGATGAAATCTCGCACTGGAAGCAAATCCTTTTTGCTGATGATGTTAAAATTGTGTATTGTTCCGCCCATAGGCAACGTAGTCTTAACTTAGCCTATATTCAGTCTGACTTGTCAGTATTGGTGCACCGGAGTAACTCCTGAAAATTGCACTTTGCCACTGAGAAGAGTAATCTATTGTACCACGGCTGCGGCCCTTTTCTGAACCTCATTACATTAAACAATACCCCTATTCCTGTGTCTGGCGCAGTCCATGGCCTTAGTCATAGGTACTCTTCCTCATTTAATTTTTAAAGCATATTATATACTTAGTCTTCTGCCAGAAAAGTGATCGCCTACTTAAGTCGAACTCTTATTTTGAGGGATTAAGGTCTTTAAGCCTTTAAAATATGTATTATGCAGAAACTTGAGTACTCTACGATAGTGCACAGTAATCTGTGAAAAGTGGATATTATTGCACTAGAAAACATTCAACGATAATTCACAAAATGTTTTCTGAACATGCCTAGTACTATGACATATCATGAGCGTTGCGAGACGCTAAATATGGAGCCGCTATGTCTACACAGAATCAAACATAACCTATGCCTTCTATACCGTTTAGTATTCGGGTTAAGCTTCACCGCTCTGCCACAACTTGAGTTTCAGATTCGTATGCGCAATGAAGTAAGAAACAGCGAGCACACAGTACAAATACAAAAGTCTCGCAAAATGCTCAGCTCAAATTTTTCTCCGTAAAATATGCTTTACTATGGAACAAACTTCCATTGAGTACTAGAAACTTAAACAAATATCCGCAATGCAGAGGCGTGATTAATATTCACCTGAATGTTGCAAATATCTGGTCAACACTAAGCTGAACGGTGACTGGATAATGTGTATAAGAAAGGTCCTAGATACACATGAAATTCACCATATCCTCTATCCGTTTCAATATTATAAGGTTACTTTTATATAGATTAATTCTTGAGTATCTATTTTTAAGCGATCTTAATCCTATCAACTCGTTTAACCAATCCTGTTTTTTAATTTGACTCACTGGTTCGTAGACGCACTACGCCTTTCTAGCTTATGTCTCTGTACCATCGTCGTCACTCGACATGATTTTCCATCTAATCGTGATTGGCCCATCGGCAAGCGTTTGTATTCTTTATTATGTTTTTTAATTCCACACACTTTATCTTCTTTTTTACACTGTTGGTCATAACTGGGCTGATCACTTGGTGTGACGGATTACAACTTCCAAAGTAAAGAGTATACCCGTGAAAATCATATTACTACTGACTCGCTGGCTTAAAATATAAAGGTGTCATATTTGATTGATCCGCATGACAGAACGGGCTCAGGCTTATAATATATGTATAAAACAGCCCTAAGAAAAGGAATTCTAGGCCCAGTTCTGATAGCCAATTTACTACTTTGCCACACCGGCAAAGAGTCAATTGGAGAATGGAAGTGCGGGTGAAACCCATCTTGGGAATACCCTGCATAGATGCAAGTCCCCTGGTGACAGTTTTAGGGATGACGGTATTACTTTACTTCAGCTTGCCATCTACATTTATTATTGTTCCCTGTTTCTTTGTCACTTTATATTTACAAACTTATAACCACTTCAAAAACCCATATAGGAACCATTCAAAATAGACGTACAATCAACTATATTATGCGATCACGTTGTATATGTCGCTAATACCAACCAATTGGTATGTGCCTCACACAATTGAGTAATAAAACGTTTATTTGTTTATTATGATTTATAAGGAAATATTGAAACCTTATATGATATATTCATTCTAGGGAACTATTTCTCCCATCGACAAGGAAAATTTTATTTATTTATTTATTTACGTAATCTTTTCATTCTGCCTACTGATTACAGAAGAGTAGTAGGGGGAGTTGAATGTCATAGGTAGAAATTCGTCACATCAAGACTCAATCAGACAGCCGCCACACACATGGTAAAGCACTGTACGCGCGTTTCATCCTTCCGGGAATCGTCAGCAGTGCGCATTTCATCGGAAGCTGGTAGGGCTCAAAAGCGCAACACGACTGTTGCCAGTCGGTGGTTGAGACCACTGAGCTAAGGGGGACGGTAATGACTATCGTGATGACGTTATTATATGCGATATAACACCGCTCACTCTCCACTAACTTAAACGTTACTGCCGTGCAGAGGACAGGGTAGCTCCCACAACAAGTGACGAGCTTACCAAAATTAAGTCGCCAATTACCGTACAGCATTATAAGCAGTTTGGTCTGCGTAATGATTACATATGAGTAGTAGGGAGAGTGGAATGGTATAGGAAGAATTATAGCTGCTGTAGATGAATGGAATCAATTTTAACATACAATGGTCTAAGCTTCTCAATTGAGCCCGCTTTTTCGCGACAAACAAATGTTGTTCATTTGTGAACACAATGTTTAATTATGCATGATGTCTGGTAGATACCTACACTAGCTGTATCAAGCCATTTGTCTTCAAGCATGTTGTATCGTTTGCATTTAAGTCACCAGCAACAATACACATAGAACAATCTAACTTAAGTAGTAGCGTTGAAAAAAATTGGCCTTCAAATCCTTCAAATTCGATGCAGATGTGTGAGGTGAAATGCATACTATTTCAACGATGACTGATAGAAATCCACTTAGGAACTTTGGTTAGAACTCAACTAAATGGCACCTATAGATATCGTTGATTACGTAAATATTATGGTTGCTGCATTGCACCCAAGTTGATTACGGTAACTTATAACGCCGTCACCACAAAACCGAAGCTTTTCGGGGCGATCAAACCTAATGGAAAATAACCATCCTGTTAAACTACCCCATTTTCCAAATCAGTATGCAACCAGCTTAATTGTAACATCCCTACATTAGCATACTCATTTCGCTACATAAATGGTATTGAGGTCAGTTATTTTACCAATGAGCGAGAGAACATCAATGAAAAGTATCAGTCGGATTTGCTCATTGTCAACAGAATAATGACTGAGGCCAGATTGAAAAAAAGCCAGGAGAATGTTTTCGCTTTTATCGCAGCATTTATTCGTAACACTTTAGCAAGTATTCTTTATTTTATGGTCATATTGCATAAAGCACGGAATAAAGGCAGTAACACGTTAGGTTTTCTAATGGTTGACGGAGTAGGACAAAATGGACCTTGGGATCTGAGCAGAAATACAAACTGCTTCAATTTTACTGTAAAATATTGTATCCGCAGTCTGTGGTGTAAAATAATCCAACGGAAACAGCAACAGCCGAATAAGAAAGCCTCGCCAATGGAGAGTGAAATTGTAAAAGAATCAATGCAGGCATCATGATGTCTAGAAGTGATCAAAGCAAATAATGAATCTCTAGACAAGCAGCTGCATCTAGAAACGTGCTTTATAGATTGCAACTATAGGATTAGGTCTTCCTGAAACAGTCCAGGAACAATGGCAGGAGAGCATGAGATTACAAACCTGAATATTACAGTACGAGTTAATAAAATACGTTAGTATGGAGGCAAAGAAGGAAAGTTTGCTGAATTTTGAAAAGTTGTACAGATGTGCGTGGACCAAGGAAGCTTCTGGGAGAAAAGTTCGTAAAGAAAGTTGAATTTGATGGGGCTGGGTATGTTATTTTTATTTGTTGTATCTATGGAAAGATAATTAGAAGGGACTAAAACCTACCTCCACGTAGAAAGGAAAATATTACATCCCTGCATTTAGAAGGATTAAGCTTAAGAGATCTGGACGGAAACTATCCCAACATATCTTCCGACCCATCATGAGGTGATGAGGAATCCTGGTTAGTAGGCGATATATATCCCAGCAAAACCTCATCAGCAATTTTCCACTCTATGAACGTGTTTTGTGTAGGGATGTGTTTAACCTATAAGGGAAGTAGAAAAGGTGATAGGAACGCTGCCTGTAGAAAACCACAGTGGGCTCGGCGGATAGGGGCTTTATTACTGATCAACTTGTTAACTTTAATACGAGCTGTATACTAGTCGCGTAAGTGATAACACATACCAGATTGAACTCCATTTTCGGATATCAGGTTTAGCAACCTTGAGGAATCCAGACTTCCAAAAGCCTTTGAATAATTCGGGAAGAGAAGCCCTAGGGATTTAGAATTTTGTTCTAATGCAGAGGATAGAGTGAAGAACATACGTAACTGGATCAAAAGTAGAGCGCTGCGGTGGATACGCAAACTGGTAGATATCGTCTTCAGGAGCGGTTGGACAAATCCGCGGAATTAACAGTTATTCGAAAACCTTGTGCAGCACAGATGCATATGCAATTGGGCGATACTTTATAATCCAGTTTTTGGGACTAGAATGTTACTGGCCGTTTTCCAAATATCCGATATCACACCTGTAGTGAGGCATTTGTTAAAGGGGTCTGTCATAGGCAGTGTGAGAGAATTAGCACATTCCATTAAAACTAACTTTGAGAGAGCATCCGGACCACAAGCTTTGTTTACCTTGTATCCTTTGAGTTCCCCGTTGACTTTGCTTTGATCGAAGGACGCGGCTGGACTTGAGCTAATGAAGCAGGGCAAGGAATTTGGCCTTGGTGCGGCGAAACCAAACTCCAATTTCCGTTTATCCACATCAAATTCACATCACTGCTTGAAAAAGCTCTTACCACAGAACTATCTAGAAGCCCCCATAGATTGCGACCGTCATGATTGCTTAGAACTTCTTCGATATATAAAACGATTAGTCTTTTTATCTCGGGTTTAATAGGAGCGGTTAGGCTTTTGACACGGGTAGCGTTCATAAGCTTGCAGACACATTCTTTCTTTCTTCGAAGTCTCTTTAAAATAATGAGGCAACCCAATTCAAAGCAATATTGATTTAGTCCGTAAGATGGTCACATTCAAATGACTGGTTCTCCTCGTTGATGATCGAAAAAGCCTTTAAAGGAGACATCCTCTGGAGCCTATTGATTTTTCCCAAGAAGAAATTTCGGAGTTTGATAATCGTGTAAGGAAGTCTGGTCAGCGTTAAAAAAATTAGACTTGTTGTATATGACTGGGCACAGTATTAAAATACAATGATCTAGACTGCTCAAAGTAGCCCGCTTTTGTGTGGCAAACAACTTTCGTTTATTTGTGAACACAGCGTCTATGCATCTTGGTTGGTCGAAACCTCACTAGGTCTATCAAGCCAAGTGTCGTTAAAAATGTTATATCCTTTTTATTGAATTCACCAGTAACCATACAGATAGAACAATATAACTTAAGCAGTAGAATTAAAGAAAGATGGTTCTCAAATATTTTATCCCCGATGCAGATATGCCAGAAGCAATGTATACGTTTACTAACCGAGTAGTTGCACGCAAAGTCACTTTTTTGCCGGTGATGGGTGTGCAATATTGTCCTAATTCCTTTATTTGTCATATAAATTTCTACCAATACTCTCTTCTGTGCACTTGCACACGTCGCTTAAGCCAATTGTAGTTAATCTCGATAAGATTTTCGTGTTTGTGACGTTTGCGTAAAATGTACTTTCTTACCTAGTGAACTTATTATGGATTCGTTTGTAAAATCCTTATTTCAAATGATCATGTATTTAAAAGTTATGTCACCGCTTCAATTAAACATTACTTACTTTCTTTTCTTTGTTGTCGTTGTTGGGCTAGAATAAAGTCGTCGACACATAAACAAAACAAAATGGCCTGTTCGAGAAGGTGAATGCCCTATTTCCTCACGTAACCGTGTTTGCATTGTATCAGAACAGTCTCAGTTACAAGCAACCTATAGATTTTCTATGTTGCGGAACATTTGTTACTACAGCTTGTTTCATACCACTCACACGTCCCATGATTCTTTGGGATTGATAAATACAAATTAACACTCAGCCGTGATTTGAACTAAAATCGGTATTTTTTAATACCACGTCGGCAAGTACAGTGCTTCGCAAATATAATTCTCGTCCAGTGCGTTGTCATTTGACTCGCGCGGCACAATCTAAGAAGCTGCTAAATCGAAACCCTGGGGACACAACAATCTTTGTCTCAAGGGATTAACTGTTGCTTTATATCCCCTTGTTGGCTGCGTTTGATGTGCATGTTGACAAGGTGCCTACCTCCCTTTTACCCTCTACCTCGCTCATAGTGGCTCTAGGAGACAGTTGGTCGTTGTTGGAGGGGTCGCCGTACACCGTCCTTGTACACGTGCTACACTCGAATAGTGGTTAAATGCACTCAGTTTGGAACGGACTGCGGTCCTGCCACCGTCTCGGGTGCGATTGTTTCCCAAAGACATCGTGCTTGTTTTTGCCTGTGAAGAAGTGTAAGCCAGCTCCTTTGATGGAACGTAGGTGCCATCCAGTTGCCTCCCGGGCTTATTCCAACGGGTTTAAATTAGCTATTTGCTTTGTGGTTGGAGAGGTAATTCGTCGCCGTCCTCTTTCCGTTAGCAGGCCTCGAGAAGTGTGAAAAAGCGCCAAACGTCTGTTTCGAACTGCTAATTCTCGTTGTTGTTTTTGCGCCTTCATCAGAACCCTGCCGGGTTCCGACTCCAAAATTCCGTATGCCAGAAGCTTGTGTCACTAAGTCAAAGGAGATGGTCACCATATAGTTGATTATGATATAACACGGCTCATCCTACACTGCTATGCAAGTATCAAACTGTGCTAGCATCAAACTGTGCCCGTCGCATCGAGACTGGAACTTAACGTGGTACTACGATTTGTGTATCTCATTGACCCATTGAGCTATACTGTGTGGTGCCTCCGGGCGCCTTGAGAGCTACTGCTACCAGGTTGGTCAATGGTAAGAGGTTAGACAAATGAAGTCTTCTGGTCCTCCAGGTTGAGGGTTTGAAATAAGATGGCGTCCATTTCGGTAGAACCAAATTATTGCCAGCTCCCCGCTTCCGTGCGGACAGGCTTTTGAGCCAAAGGCTTTGAATGCGGACCCTAATCTTCGTCCTGTATATGTCTGGGCGTCCTGGCAGTATCTCAACCCACATACAACCATGATATTTCCTTCAAACATATACTTCATCCTGCAGCGGCCGTTGCGCAGATTATCAAGGTCGCCTTATCTGTTTCATAGGACAGGACGCATAAACGAAAACATGCTACTGCTAGCGCCTCCCTCCTTTCTTTTCCACCATTTACTCTTACTCCCATCCCGACCCCATTACTAACCTTCCTTCTATAATTCCCAGCTTAATTGACGGCAACCGAAATGCCACTGGAGTAGAACCATCTGCAGCAACCATCCCACCGCACCTATCGGACGCTTATCGGCATAAGTCCCCTATAAGTTCACGCTATCCCGTTTCCATGGCGAAATTCAACGTTCGCGCTCTAAGACATCCAGGTCAACAGGCTGCACTCGCACGCACCTTGGACACACTGGGTATTGATTTGTGTTGTTTGTTCAAAACTAGGAACAATGACCTTAACGGTGTTACTGAATTAACTGCACCCAACTTATCCTCTCGTTATTTTTTGCACGCATCCGGAGACGCCGATGCAGCACTCACGGGTCAAGCTGCTGTAGGTATTATTCTAAGCTCCAACGCTGTGTCATCATTGGTTGATGGGATTCCGGTGAACAGCCTTTTATGTGCAGCCCGTTTGACGACATCAGCTAAGGTTGGTTCACGAATTAGTGCAAAACGCTGTTTGTTTGTGATTTCCGTATATGCTGCCACCGACTGCAGTTAAGATGTCCTCAAGGACACATTCTATCACGAACTGAAAGCGCAAATACGCAGTGCTACTAGTTGAGATATTATAGTACCTGCATTGGATATGAACGCCCAAGTTTTCAGTCTGAGGTCTTCAGAAGCTCAGCTGGGTGGTAATTGTATGCTTAAATCTGAACGGACTGACAGCGGTGAGCGTCTGCTGCAAGCTTTGTGAGGAGCACCAGTTGTTTCTTAGTAGCACTGCTTCTAGACACAGTGGACGCCGAAGTGCCACTTGGCGCCCTCCTGTAGCTGACCAGCGATGGACCCAAATTGATCACATTGCCATAAGTTACAGATGGCGTGGTTCCATCCTGGATTACCCGTCCTCGGTCAGGCAAGCCTATCCATAAGCGCTGCGTACCGAACTTCCGCTGTCTTGTCCTAGTGACACTGAGTTTCAGTGGAATAGGATCTCGACCGCCATGCACGACTTAGGAGCATCTGCTTGTGTCACTATCAATGGTCACCGCACTAGTCACTGGATATCCGAGAGGTCCGTGAACCTGTTGGAAGCTAGCAGACACCTCCCGGCTGGTTCTGCACACAATGTAACCATACGGGCTATTAGACGTGAAATAAAGTGGAGCCTACGTGCTGACAAGGAAGCCTGGTGGACCCGTAGGGCTCAAGAAATGGAGGAGGCAGGAGCAATAGGCAATTACCGCAAGTTCTTTCAGCTAATCCGCACCACTGGTCCCAGAAAACCAGGCGTCGGTGAGACATTCAGAGACAGCGCGGGTGCGTTGAAACATAATAAAGAGCGCCGTATGGCTCGTTGTGTGGTACGCTTTCAAGATCCGTTCAGCTGGTCCCCTGCTCCCGGACATCTTCTTACTCAGGTAATGCAGGACGAGCCATGGAAGGTTAGTTAAGAGCCTCCGTCGGAGGCCAAATTCCGAAACGCGATCACAACCCTTAATCTTGTTGTGCCCCTGGCCCGGATTCCCTCCTACCTGCACTATTTAAGGATGGAGGTGAGGTTCTCTGCAAAGCACTGACCTCCTAATTTGATGGTATCTGGAAGCAAGAGAGTGTCGCGGATAATTACAGCGATTCGATTATTGTGGCAATATACAAGAAGAGCAGTCGCACAGACTGTTCTAACCCAATGGTATTAGCCTAACACCAGTTCTGATAAAATTATTTGCGTCGATTCTCGTTTGTCGCCTCACCACGGAGCGGGAACCTCGGATTAAGGAAGAGCAGGCTGGTTTCCGCCTAGGACTTGGCTGTATAGACCATATATGCACTTTGCGACAGGTACTAAGGCAACGCCACTCATACGGCAGACCGACAATAGGTGTGTTCCTCGATTTTAAGAGTGCGTTCGATTCAGTCGATCAATCGCTTCTGTTCGAAATATTTGCACGGAAAATGTTCCGATGAAATATGTGAACATTCTTCTGCGCTATACTGGAACACTACAGACAGCGTCAGGGTTTATGGTGTCCTGTCGGGTTGCTTTCCGACCACAAGTAGAGTTCGTCAGGGTTTTCCGATTTCCCCATTTTTGTTCAATTTCGTCGTGGATTTTATCATGAATTGTTCCCCTGCGAAATCTCACGATGTAGGCGTTTAAGTGTTGTCTGTTGCAACATTAGTTGATCTAGTTTATGCGGACCACATCGTCTTGCTTTTCGACTACGTTGGGGCGGCACAATCAACCCTAAATAGCCTGTGCAGACTTTTCCCATTATTTGGCATGCACTACGCACCTACAAAGTGCAAAGTGTTGCTGCAGGACCACCAGCCACTTGATGACTCTTGACGCTTGCTAACGAGGAACTCGAGGTGGTTGATCATTTCACTTATCTTTGCAGCTGCATCAGCAGTGATGAGCGCATAGAAACTGACGTCAGCTCGCATTGCAAAAGGCAGAGCTACCTTCTTGAACCTGCGGCATCTTTGTCGACAGAAGGGAGTTTCCCTTTCTTCTGAATGGCCGGGTATACAAGGCCACATTGAGGGCCGTTCTGCAGTATGGTAGTGAGACTTGGCTCCTTGGGTCTGAAGAGCTGAGGCGCCTTCAAGTCTTTGATCATCTTTGTCTGCGAAGCATTGCTGGAGTCGGATGGCAACGGCGTGTCCGCAACGATGATGTGCGTAGGCGAGTACTAGGTAATGATAATCATGCTAGCTCTCTAGAACAACAGATAGCACTGAATAAGTAGCGTTGACTCTAGCGGGCGCTACGTATGCTTGGTCACCGCTTACCTAGGAGGGCTTTGTTTAGTCTGCCAGTTATAGGGTGGCGCAAGGATCGCGGTGGACAGAAGTTGACTTGGCAACGGGAAATGAAGACAATGACGACCAAACTGGGTACCGTTGGTCCGTTTCGCCTTCCGGGCTGGAGTCCACGTGACTCGCCTTGTGCCTGGCTTGAGACTTTACAGGACATGGCTCGCGGTAAACACCAGTGGCGCGTCTGCCGCCGTCTCCTAATCGGATTGCCTGTTTAAAATGTGTTTGATGCTGAGTTATTTGCGCGGTAGTGGCTGATTATAACGCGTGGCAGTGAACGCTGCAAGGAAGCTGTCTCGCCGATGCCGCCTTATCTTTGCACGATAGCCAGCTGTTTGTGACGGTATGTTGTCTACACAAGGTGTAGACGCCTTGACCCTGAATGTTTGCTTAGGTCATAAAGATTTACAGGTAAGTCCCTCTTCTCTCCCTCTTCTTATTTGTTATTTTATAGGTCCTAATGGTTGTATTGCAGCGAAGCAGCAGTTCAAATGGCTGATGTATTGCTATTGTTGATGATGATGATCAAACTGTGCAGAGGACAGTGATTGGACCTAAGAACTAGGACTTTCAGTTTAGCGGCGGTGTATGACACAATACTTAGAAGCTACACTGACGGATTTTAGATTACTATAGTGACTAAACGCAATTGGTCCCCTTTAGCAATTTAAGCAATGCGGCATGGAGTGGAAAGCTAGTAGATGCGTGTATTTCGTATTTTCTCCTCAATACCGTCAACAGTAAACGAAATACAGCCATCTAAATAACCATGGATGTGACGAAAGTAGCTTGAGGTTCAAAATGAATGACGAAAGTTCCAGCCTAACGGTTTTAGAGTACTAATGGTTAGAAAGGCTTTTGGTATAATTTCGGAAGTAATTCATCAGATGAGCCTGGCTAGACCGCAGTAAAACGTCAGTCATACAGGTCAGCCGTCATCACCCATGAATTGCTGGCACAGGCTTTTGAAATCCGGAAGATTTGGATTCGAAGCCCAGCAATGGTCCGCAGAAGACGTACCAACGTCGAGGCCCGTAAATTTGAGGCAGCTGCCTGGTGTTTTCCTATATGTGTTGACGCCTGCTGAATGAAAGCAAAATGCGAAAAACTACCTCTGAACTTAAACTAAAATCCGCACGAACCATTAGTAATTAACAAGTTTTTATAATTTTTATTTCGGTTTTTATATGGTAAAGAAAAGATAATTAGTTTTGGATTACCTTGGAATACGTTGCATCGAGGCTATAGAAAATGTTATAATGGGTGCATACCTTAATATAACAGTGGCAATAATTTGGCCGAAAATTACACTTTCACACATCTACAGGGCAATTAATGCAACAAGGACAGCAGACAAATTCACATAATTTATTTAGTTCTTAATATTTGGAAGAAAGGTAGAGAAAACGGCTGCTGACGTCAACGGTACATTTGATCAAGGACACAAAAATGACCATACAATAGAGCCTTGGAGATGCAAAGTTTTATGGACGGCCATCTGAAGTAAAAGACCATAAATTAAAGTTCTTAGCTAAAGTGGATTAGCGAAAATCTCGAGATTTTGCTTCTTGCATAGCAGTGCCGTGTGTGACAATTTTCAATCAATAACGTAAAATGGGAATGTCCATAAAGCTTAGATAAATGGCCATTTTGAAATATTGTCTGCCCTTTATGCTGAGCAAATAAAACGCGACCAATTACTTGACCGGATTGTGACTTGCGATGTATTTGGATGCAGTATGTAGCCGAATATAATCCCATCCATAGATATGACTACAGTATAAAGTTACATAGCAAATTTCTTAAAAGGCATGGGTCCCTATCTTCGCCGACCCTTAAATCATCAGTAAAACATATGGAATTTTTTCCAGAAGTTCGATTTTATCACTAATTGCGCTCACTTGAGTGTGTTCAAGCGAAACATGCTCTATTATCGGTCACTTTTGTTGATCCTAATGTATCAGCGTTTTTGGTTAGCAACCAATAATGGCGCTTCAAATATCCGTCTTGACTACCGTACATCAATAGCGGCTGGTGCTAAGAGGAGATAGAGGCAGATATGTGTAGTGAATTTTGGAAGGGTTTTGCAGGTGACGATTTCAAATTGTCCGTAACCATTTTATAAGCTGGCTCCCTTCTAAGAAAGTGAACAATTATCGGAAAATTATCGGATTATATCGGCTGATATACGGTAATGCACGACAATTGACGACGACCGTCTCACCGGTTAGACCACAATCAAGCTATACAACACTTCGCAAAGTCGAAATTTCACCGAACGAGGTTGTGGTAACTATTTGGTTATCAGCGGATGGTCTGAGCCATCATTAAAAATGCAGTAATATCCACTACAGAAAAGGATTATTGTCAAAATATTGCAGTAATGCACCGAAAAATTTAAGACCATTGTCCAGCACTGTCTACGCCAAGAGACCCATTATTGTTCACGAAAACTCTCAGGAGCACGTCACACAACGTACCACGCGAAAGCTGCACTAGATGGACTGAGAAACTTTGACTCACCCAGCAAATTCCTCTGACCTCTATCCTGACGTCTTACTTAGGGATTACCAATTTTCAAGCACGTGGGTTACTAACTTTTAGAGCGATATTTTATAACCGAACCTGATGCCGAAACCAATTTCGGCGAGTTCATCGAAACGGAAACTCCGTAACTTTCTTCATCCCGGATGAATAAACCTATTTCACCTTAGCAGATGTGGATATCGATTTAAACCGCAATTCGATTAAACCTCAATATCTCTTTAACAAACATGTAGATTTGGCCTAGTGTGCCCCGTTTATTCCAACTCCATGCGCAGTCCAAATATGCAACACAATGTGTTGCAAATTGACTTACTGTAGTGACATGGTCTGGTTATAAATAAACAAGCATTAGCAATTTATCACGGTTTATAGCGTTGTAAAATTCTGGGAGCTATATTTGAGAAACATCTTTGGGAATCATCCTTAACAGGTAGATATTGCAGTTTGATTTGCATTCTAAATGAGAGTACCAGAGATGTATCTCCTTTGATAGTCAATTAGCTTATGATCCCTCGAAATTTAGAGTGCTACTCAGCTCTCCTTAAATGCCAAACGTAAAGTGCCATCCTTCAAAGCGGTACACGATATATATATATATATATATATATAATGCGCGGCATATTAATTAACCATCGTGAATACCATTGTATGCATATTGTGGGCAAAGCACATAATTGCTACACCAACTCAATATGGTTCACGTTGCAACAAGTGTAATACGAATCGTGATTTCTTTATATTAATCTTTCGTACAATCCTCAGCAGAACATGAAATACCTCCAACTTGAGGATGTGGCGATTCCAGCGATTCGGGCGAGCTAGCTCACGGCCTGATGTAGCAGGTAATGACTCCAACTACTTCCTGTCTGAAGCCTAGAGGACCACTATTGTAGCAAAGCATGAGAAGATTGACTCAACACCACTGCACCACAAACTAACAATTGATTTGTGCCAGTTCCCTTGTACCTGTGGTGCAAGATACCTTGAACATGCGACTATGTGATTGTCCACATGATTTGCTGAGCACTATGCTGCCTCAATGCGAACGGGTATAGTGAAGAATAGCAATGGTTCCATACTACAATATTTGAAATTGGCCATGAAACTCAGGTGATGAGTCCTTTAAGCTTGTCTATACCATCCATTAACGTTACACAGAAACATCTCTTAATCACTGCCGAGGCCATTAAAACCAGTTATGAAAACAGAACTGTGCAAGTAGTCTACTACAAGCTTTAATGTTACTCTGATCATAAAATCAATCAGGCATTAATTGTCCAGTGTTAGTCACGCGTCCCTGCTTACGCTGACTTATCTGATTGAGCAAACCATCGATCTATTTTTCTTGATATTCACCTAACCAGTGGGACAGAAGTGTGGTTTCCTCTACGTTCATTTAGCTTATTTTAACAAGACTTTCACAAGCGTATTCTCGTCATACTTATCTTTAATATTGCACATGCTTGAAGTGATTTATCAAAAACAATATTCTTCGCACAATTTTTAATTTCAAATATTATGTTAATTGTGTCAAACCTCTTATGTTTGCCCATGTTATGAAGCTAGTAACAAAAGAAATCGGCTTTTATTCGCTCATCTGCCTTTTCTCATTCCCGGTCTCAGAAGTTTCTATGTGATATCCAGGGTGAATACGGAGATATGTATAACAATGATGTAAGAATTCTAAGTTCATGGATCGCACTTCATCGGTTCAACACTCTTAGAAACTAAATTGGATAATTCATGGAAAATGAGGGTAAATCGATGTAGTATCCAGCTTGCTTAGTTGATTTTGGTTTAATCCGTTTATATTACACGAAACCTGTGCATGTTGAGCACGAGCCCCCATTGTCGAAATCATTGGTAGGCTAATTGTATTTATGGATCAACATACTTAGAAAGGAGCCACAACGTCTTTAAAAATAACTGTCACAAACACAGTCTAATTTCACGCATTTTCCATCACTGAAGGAAATCATGACAAGTCCCCCAGAAGGCAACATCTATGCACAATGCAGAAGCTTGACGCAGATACTGTAGCACAGTCTGATGTGTTGCTTTGGTGTATTCGGCTCTTTGAAGCCACTGAAAGTAAACGGGGTTTCTTCTACTTCTTCATCTGTAGACTCGGAAAATGCTATAGCCAACCTGCAACTGGAGCTGATTGAGTTGCAAAATGGGGTCGAGTATCCCATTCGGCACCAGCAACTCTCTCACATAGAGTTTTACCGCCGACTGGATAAACACTGCTTTCACATAATTCGAACAATAGCTAAGAAAAGGCTCAGATGGCTTGGCTTAACATACTTGTGCCAGCAGATGTTATCTGTCTTGTGTCCTAACGAGCACCGTGTGATGACTAGGTTAAGTGATTCTCACATGTGCTATTTTGCGTATCAAAACCAGTGTCATTGAGCCTGACGTGACCAGTTTGGCCTAGTCAATATATCAGTTGCGCGCTTCACCTTTAAAAGGTGCAATGAAAATTATAAAACCTATGTCATTTGGCTTACTAGCTCAATCTCCGACTGAATATGCTTCAGATATGTTTACCACACGAAATGTGGCCCATCTTGTGAAGACTGTGGACGCCCCTAATCTAAACTCTTTTTGAGTAGATCCGTCGCCACTAGACTCAGCAAGTCAGAAGATATTCAGGAGAGCGCTGGACTGCCGTATCGTCTTATTGGGACCAGTCAGTAGCGCGGACCCACCGGACCATACAAAAGCGTACCCATGACCCAAGCACCTTGAGCCAGTAACTGATGTCAACGAGACATAGATGACGGCGGCAGAACACTATGCGTGAGACCATTTTGAGTTGTCGTTAATGAGCCATAAAAATGGGAGAGTAATACCAATGCAGTTGTATGTAGATGCACCGTTATTTTCAAAGGAATCATTGTCAGTTTACACTGTCTGGTTGTTACTGTTGAGTGAGGCGGATATTCCGAATATAATGTATAAAATGTCCAGTACGTAAAGGCAGTTCGACGGGCTCAGTAAATCTTCGGCCTCATCTAGCGAAGGCTCCTACACATGGAATTCAGCAGCCAGTTAAGGAGATAAGCAAACGTGAGGAGAGATTTGTGTCAGGCCTAAGTATTGATAATGTTAAAACTCACGGCTCACCAGAAAAGATTGTCGAGTGGAGTAGTCAAACCCACATTGCTGGTTCTTAGGAGAAAAGAAAGAAAATTCGGTT
>CALYDF020000757.1:0-24936 GCA_944474145.2 Dicrocoelium dendriticum | reverse complement strand
GTAAAAGCCAAGCGTTGTATCACAACTCGCAACTGCAATGCGAATCAACAAGAAAATGCTAAGACCAAGACGTTAAGGCGACCAACGTCAATGGCATTCGATATTTGATGTTAATGACTGCAATTCTAGAACCGAGTTCCCGGAGAAAGCGGGGCTGAAATTAGCGTGGTTCCCCTTGCAATTGGGGAGGCGACTCAGCCGGCTAATCGCAGTCTTCGTGTCACCAATGGCACACTAACTCTTATCTGCGACCAGCGTTATTTAACCCATAATTCTGGTCTCCGTAGAACGTTTTGATGGGTGTTCATTATTGCCGCTGGCTCATTTGCCATCGTCGACTTAGATTTCCATAGATATTTCGACCGCTTTTCGATGCGAAGCAACAAAGGATAGTCGACCCCACAATGACGCTCAGCGTCGCTGGGATCAACGCCGGCATTACAGCTATCACACCAGTCTATGTTTATCCACAGAATTCCTTCGAATATGACCAAATATTTTGTCAGTAACCCAAACTGGTTCAGCCATTGAACGAAACTGTCATTGTGGCATATTAGGTCATGCACAAAATCCGTGCTAACGGCCATCTAGCATCATCAAATCCGCGGCGACTTTCGCCGAAGAAACTGAAGCTAGGTAAGGCGGAGTTAGAGCATAAGCTCTACCAGCGAATAATCCGCCCTTTAAATAGCACTTGCTACTCTCCACCCCCGTTGGTCCCAAAGAAATCTGGAGACTAGCGCTCGTGCAGTGCCTTGTGGAGGGTATCGGGTAGAATTGTTATCTCACCTCTGTCAAAAGATGTCAAGACTAGACATAAGCCATTGTAAGTCGAAGCAGAAGAAAAACGTGTACGAAGTGTAGATTTCTCATAAATAACTCGGATCGCGTTACGGCATACCAAGCGCAGTTAAGCGTGTTTACGCGTGCATGTAAAATCAAAACATTTTGAACGGGCGTCTGTCTTTGGTCAATATTCAACGCGTGACAGTAACCACTGAGCACCTTCACCAACATGGAAGATGGCTTGGCTTTAACGCCATCGCGTTGGTTGATCTGGGAGACTAGGACTCCTGTAGTGATTAAATACTTCAATGTTGTTTCATTTAACTCTACCATCGCTTCAATCGCAACTTTGTTCAGGGTCCCAAGTATGCGCTATCCAACACAAGAACAATAAGTTTTTAACAAGTCGGTGCAAAGGGTGTATCGCGACTTGATGGGCATTACCGCTCCCAGTGTCCCAATTACATACAAAAGAAGTGTCACCAAATTTTCCGCGAACCGCTGACTGGTAATATAAAGTCTCGAGGAATCCCCTACAGATTTCCTTCTAACCTGTCCATTTACACGTAGACTTTTTCTCAATGCCGCTAGTTCTTGCAACAAACCACTAGCCACTGCAGCAAGTTATAATACGCCTGTTCTTTGGGTGGCTTTCACAATCCACAATCGATCAGCCAATTTGACACGACGTCCAGAAACTTTTCCACTTACAGTTGCTATCTTAACGCGTCGTCCAAATCTGGGAGCGCACGATCCAAAAAGCCGGTGATGAATTGCAAACACGACCGGATCCGTACCTGGCTTAATTCTGGCGTCTTGAGTCCTCGCATCGGATCTTGTCGGTGGCCGGACTGTCAAAGTTCATGATCAGCGCCATTTCGCGGCGACTCATTTGAAAAATATTTGGCCTCTGCTTGTCGCCTCCAGGATTGCTTTCGCCCATCTCCTTGAGGAGAACAAAACGACACTGTCTTCGGCCGCTCTTGCTTCCGTGACATCTTCAAATGTATCCAGAAATCTAAGGACATCGCTATTCTCAATAGCTCCGTTCAAGCGATCTTCATCTTCAACATCGAGTGGTCACGTCCCAAAATGTGGAAAAGACGACGCAGCACGAAATACGTAAAGTATCGGAGAACGAACGCATAGATATTATAATAGTTCCAACATAGAGTAATCAGGCTCCTTTACACATCATTCATGGTACCATTTGATTCCATGCTTCGCCTTGTGCTATCAACACATCTTGCCTTGACGGTACGGTATAGCTTCGTCGATAAATTGCTGTCCATTTTTAAAGGCTTTTTGAATGGTGCACTACGCGTCCGTCGTTCGCCGTGATCCATAATTTGCTGAACTTATCGCGCCTACCACTTTCACCATAATACTCATTCCTAGTGTACCTCATACTGACAGCCTTGTGGAGGTAGTTCTGTGATGCCCGTTGTGTAGATATTTAGACACGCGATTTCATTTTTGTATATATTGCCAGTCGCAGGTCGAGGTTCATGTGAACCTAAATGGCTATTTGTGTCCAGATAACCTACTTACAATTGCTAAATATTGCCGGTTATTATTGTGCTAGTCACGAAAACTCAAAAAATTATTGGATGCGTCACGTTATAAAGAGATTCTTTCGATGCAGATCTCTGCTAGCTTGAGGTCACTTCCAGGAAGGTTAGGGAGAGTACAATTCCTTTTAGCTTTCTGTATTTTATAAAGATCAGGTCTAGCAGATTTACACCTCTTGTTAAAGATGAAATTTGTTGAATCCAACGGATTGCGTGGATATTAAGTAGGTGGATTTAGGGAGGGCAAAGTCTTTGTCGAGACAAGGTATGATGTTGCGTTTTACTGTATTTTTCTGTTTAATCTTCGGAAATATCTGCAGTCATTCATGCCTTTTTATTATCCATGTAAGCTGCCGATAATTTGTCATGTTGATATTTCTAAACGGCGAGTGTTGGCTGATTTCCAAATCACTGCAGCCAGTTCTCGCTCCCCCAATGTGGTAGTGCAAAGCATAACTGTGATACGCGCCTTGCTTCTTTTCCCACCTTCGCATTTCTATCCTTTTACACAAAGCCTTTATCTGACGTCGTTTTGAATAGCAAAGCAGTTTTATGTGAATTAAAAATGTCTTGAGCTGCGTAGCCGAAACATATTTCGGGCAATTTTTCTGGCTAGTTGGATGCAGCACACATATCTGAGTCACCGCTTTCGCCCGATTGTTTGCCAAACACAAGATCGTCTACTGACGAAAGCCTATAGCTAACTGTTTGACGATGTAAAGTCTGTATTTTTCAATTATTTTGCGAAGTGCAATGATTGTTCTTGAATCACGTGTCTAGATAATGGGAGTTTCCCGTCAGTGCTGACTGGCACTATTTCATGCAAGGTGAGTTCATGTCTTCGTTATCCATATTTCTATCATTCTTCCTTTGCAGCCTTGTTGTGTGGTTCACCAAGTCATCCAAAAACGGCTTACATATTTTACGTTACATGGACTTGTCTTCTTCCTAATCTGAAATGTTGCGCCAATGTTAGCGAACTGTTCCTTCTTAACATCGTCGAATCACTGATACCATTTCTTTAAGTGTGAATGCCTTTGGATTTGCTGAAATGGAACTAGCCATTTTGTCCTTCGTTAGATCGCTCAAAAGGAACTATAAAAACGAAGTGAATATTCAGTAAGGACGTACGTCAGCAGTACCCGCTTAGTTCTGACAATCGACTGGTTACACAGTAAACAAATACACACATAAAGTGATAGTCACAGTATTTGCAACTGTATATCAGTATCACAAATCCCAGAGTGCACCGGGGGAGCAACTTTGCTCTCTTAGGGTGTAACATGCCTCTACATATTTGTTCTTTGCACAGCCGATAGTTGTATACATGCATTAGTTACATTGGGTGGAAACCCGGGGAGGTGTGATGCGCACTGGACAACTCTGGTGTGGCTTCTCCATGTCGTAGGTTGTCCACCGTGCCTGTCCAGCAACCGCAAAGAACACGTGACACGGAAGACGATGACCGGGCATACGCAGTAGGTGTCCATGACACCGCAGCTGGCGCAGCGGGACGAGCTCCTCCAGCGAATGGCTGCCTCCACCCAAGCCACGCTGTCTAACTTCCTCATTGGTTACGTGGTTACGGTCAATCGACCGCAAGTAACGGTGTTCAAAGACAGAGAGACGGCGCAGGTCAGGGATACGAACAGGCCAAGTCTCGCAACCGTACAACACTACAGCGCGGACAGTCGCACAATAAACCCGTCCTTTGATGGATATACCGATGTCATGGCTGCGCCACAAGTGCTTCAGCTTAGAGAAAGCGAGGCGAGCTCTTGAGATACGCAACGAAATCTGGTCTCCAATAGCTCCATTGACTGTGATGCAACTGCCTATGTAGGCAAAACTCTCCGTAACCTCCAGTGTCTCACCACCAAGTGTGAGTGCAGGTACAGGTATTTAAAATTCTTGGTAAAGAGCTTTGCATGTGGATGGGGAAATGTCATCCCATATTTTGACGCTTCAATCGCCAAGTAGTTGAGTGCAAGTTGGACGGCCTGTGGACCGTCACCCAGAAAGACGATATCATCAGCGTAGTCCAAGCAAGAGCTCGGCTATCTGGGCGGAGCTCAACGCCAGCGCGTTTAACGAATTATGCAGATCATCCTTTAGGACTTCTTCAATGGCAAGTTTATTAAGATATTTGCACCTACATTGTCCCAGAATATCCCGGATAAAGCTTTAGCCAGAAGTTACGTATACTGGTCTTTTATTGACAACATTATCCATGATTGTGTCGCCACATGTAGCAAATGTGCATCAGCAGCGAAACTTCCAAGCAAATTAATCCAACCCTGGATGCCAGCATCTAAGCCATGAGAGAGAATTTATCTTGATTTCCCCGGTCCCGTTCAAGACCAGTATTTTTTAATTGTGATTGATGCGTGTACCAAGTGGCCGGACGTATACTTAATGAACACAACTACGACAGCGGCCACGGTACGAAAATTACAAGTTATTTGCACAGTTCGGTTCACCAAACCGCTTGGTTTCCGATAACGGTTCGCAATTTATCTCCGAAGATGTTGATGTTTTTGCCAGTGTAATTGTATCAAGCACTGCCGGTTGCCTCCGGTCCATCCCCAGTCCAACGGGTAAGCAGAAACATTCGCTGATACAATCAAACGTTTACTTCCTAAGCTGCGAGAGGAAGGATAAACAGAGGCAATCATACAGCTGTTCCTGTTAAGTAATCTGGGCTACGCAAAACCCCGATCTAACAGGTGGCAGATCCTTAGCGGAAGCCATGTTCGGGCGCGAAACACGTCCTCCAATTGATGCAGCACTCCCTAAGGTTACGCAACAGCTGCTGGCGTCAGGCATGAACAGACGATTTCTACTAAGGGAGCAGGTGTACGCGTTCGATGCATGGCCGAAACACCATACCTGGCAACCTGCAGTGGCACGACAAAGAAAATGCTCGGTGCGGTACGTGGTGTCTGTCAGAACTTTGTCTGCCATACGGCAGTATATCAGCGAGGCAAAAGAAGAATCGAACAAACAATCACTTCTACGTTCGAGTTGCCGTTAGACATATAGCTGGACACGTTTATACTACCAAAAATTGTGGGGCGTATGGAACCGACAGAGACTTACGCAGAGCCACGCGACTGAGGCACTGGGAGAATTATGCGGCTTACTAACCTATGCAAAATTTACAGGTGAACCCAACGCTACATTCGTATGAGTCTGGAGGACGTGTTTCCAAAGAGGGAGATGTTACAATAGGAAATTCGGTGCCTTAAAAGTACAATGTCGTCCCACACACCTGACCGTGAACTTCACCCTCACCCAATGATCCACTGTGGTTCATATCCATCAGGCCGCATCCATTCCGAAACACGCACAATATAACCTTTGTAGTCGGCTGTCTTGTCCGTTCCATGTGACTTGAGATCTGGTCCATACACTGTCCGGTGCGGTGAAGGTCTTTGTTCTGACGGCTCTAAACCCCATTAACCGCAATTATAACACTTAGGTGAGCGACTATGCAGGATCGAGTTTGCGTGCCGTTCCTGGCCGTATGTCCGGTTTAATGACGGTGTATTAGAAATCCGTAGACTATGGGAAGATTGCCTCGCTCCGAAACGATGCATTTGCATCTGTTGGACTGATGGCGTTCAACAACAATGGACAAGTATACACCCTAGACGTCCTGTGAAGTCCTCCCAAAGTTCAGTTAACCTGTGTTATTGTTCAAGCCTTTGGTAGGTGCCCTACACAGGGTTTATGGTGTATCTATCGCTAGGGTGTGACAGATAACGCTCAGGCTGATGTACACACATCTTCATTACAGAATGAACAGATGGACTGAATGTACTCACTCCGGGATTTCAGTTGCACTATTGGCGCTCATTTGTCGTCAGTCTATCTATGTAGCTGTCGCACTGACTTTCTAGACAACCTAAATATGTGACCTCAAATGCTGATTCCACTGATTACAACCTGTTACTAACGCAGCATGAAACAACTGTCCTCGTAACTTACTCGAAGTACCTCCATGTCCGAGGGAACGGCGCAGGACCGGAAGCAATAGCAAGTGTGTGCCAATGTGCACCCCACTTAGGTTGAGCCAACAAATGGTTGAAAAATAAAACCAACAGTGACAGTTACCGTACAATGTATTAGTGATGTTGAAGTATTTACAGATCAAGTAGACGTAAAAGAGCAGCATCCTTTTGCCTTACATGATGCACCATTTGTTGACAGTGGCTCAGTGGCACGCAAGGGCGTGCTTTTGCAACAGCCTGCTCCAATAACTTCATCCTCCACTCCTTCTTGCTCAGAACACCAGCTGGATCCTCTTGGAGAATTTCGCCATATCCTCCTCATGCCTAGTTTAAAGTAGGCCTTAATGATGCTCTAAATCCTTTCAATGGGGTTCAGTTTTGGAGAATACGGTGCGAGTTGTAGCAGTGTTCCTAAGGTGTAAGCTTTCTCTTGAAAAATATGCTCCAGATTAGTGTGACATGGGGCGTGATCACAAACAAGAACACAGCTGTCAGACAAATGTCTGCCATCTGTATCAAGCATCAGCCGCAACCAGCGCGCATATCTTTCTTTATTATAACTGCTCCTTTGAAAGGAATACCCCAGCAATGCGTCCGCAGTCATTGCGCTTATTAGGTGCAAATTTTATCCCCGACTTTTGGCCACCGTACCCTGTGCACGGGTGCCGCGTGCCGATCGATCCCTTTTGCGCCCGCAGAACTGATTGAAGTTTATCTCATCCAGCCATACTGCTCGCGTTCCTTCAGCCTGCAACCTCATCAGCGTTAGGACGTTAAGCTTCCTTAGCCTCATGTTCTCTATGTTATTCACAGATTCCGGTATTGAATGCACTCTTCATTGTCATGAGCCGACCGTCTAGGTAGCGAGCAATGGTGTTGACGCTTACCACCACCTCGAACTCAACTTTCAGTCGTAACCGAAGAGTTTCTAACGTCACTGGTGGCTCCTATTCAAACCATTCAAGCAGGCCATCAACGTGTCTCCGAAAGCGACCTTCCACTCGTCAAGGTGGCAGTAGTTTTCGGCTCATTCAGTTCCAATTTTCTAATCCATATACGACAGGTCTTCACGTTTACCTGTAACACAGATGCAACATTCTTGCAGTCGTCGCCTTCCTCATAGGTCTTCAGTATAATGGCCTTCACGACAGTCGGATGATGGATGGGCGTTCCTCTTTTTTCCATCGCGATTAGCCTAAACTAAAGGTAACAAAGCATGCAAACCTAATGAAAGACAAACCTTGCGTCGTTAAAGGAATCTTTCGAAAACGCTCGCTGTCGCAACGTAGACCTATCTCTACGCAAAGCCTGGGAAAACCAGAAACGACAAGTTGGTTGACCAGATGGCGAATGTGCTATCAGTAGCCATGTCCATGTTTATATGTCTAACATAAACCATCGCCATGCACTTTGGCTGTGGGCTTCCACTCCCGTACTCGAACTTCCTTTGCTGTCTGCTGATTCGGTGTGCTGGTCAGCACATAACATTAGCAGCGCGTACGAGAACATTGGCAACATTTTCAGGCCAGATGTGTCCGGCCCCTTTGGTAGTTTGATCCTTCTCAACCCCATTAGGTGGTTCCATGCTCGGGTGCAAGGGCTTCTTATGCGAGCGACCAAGTCTCCGCTGTCCAATGTGCATTTCCTCACCGCTGCCACATCTGTTAGGGATGGTTGTACATGTGTGAAGCCCCATACAGCATGACTCACATGTTTTGGAGACACAAGTATCCGTGCACCACAGCCGTCCCCAATTGACAGCATTCTCAGGCCTGACTTGACGAGCCCCTGTCCGATAAGTCCCGCGTCTTTCCTAGTTCGACGCCCGAAGGGTTTAACATGTTGGTCCACGCAGCACAAACTCGTCGGGTGGTGTGCACAATAAGGCCACTTTCGCCGTCCCATATCCAGGGACTTAGCCGACTTGCTAACTCCTCGCATGTTGGAACGCTGATGTACCCAAACGCGACGCACAGATGTGAGTCGTGCGACGGTCTAAAGAGTAAATAAATAAATAAACAAATAAATAAATATTTTATTCTCGACTATGCGTGGCACGCCCATGGAGGCATGATCAGATATGTACAAATGTACAGACATTTGTTGGCAACTGTAACAATGACGGTAGAAAATTGTTCATATGTCCATGATTGAAACTGTACAATGGTTAAAATGCGAAACAATAATTTGGCTGTCGTGAGACCGGGACCTCGGCTAATAATAGATTGAGAATCCTGAATGATCCATTGGAAGATAATTGAAGAGTACGCTTAAGAGAGATATGGCAATACAGTGAGTTCGTACACGAGTAACGCAAAGGTCAACGGTGATAGCGCAGAAAGCAAAAAGACGACGGTATATGCAGATGCCAGACGTCGAAAACGATCCATGTTCCAGTGAATTACTGGGTATGCTGAGATTCCGCAGGTCAACTGTTATGTCGCCACTGACGCCTTCGCTCTAAGACCGCCAGCAGAAGTCCAAAGACGAGCCAGAAAGAGACCTCCATACATGAAATCATATTTCATTACATAGTTTTGAAGGCAAAATGAAGGGAAGGTGATAAGTTATACTTGAGCCAACAAGCAGAAAGGAAACCGTCAAATGCAACGGCGAATAAGCAACTGTGCACTAAAGAGGGAATTGCACATGTCCTTAAAATTAGCATCAGGGGGCTCCAAGTGTAAACCGAACATCCATCCACAGTGACGGGCACTGGCCAATCAGAATAAAAACATATAGCGTTTAAACAAATGTCACGAAACAAAAGAGAAGAAGAAATGAAGTCCCAAAAATAAAAGCTAGTAAAATAATTGTGTGATAACTAAATATTCCGTTACCATAACCAAATAGAAAAAGTGATGCGGAGAAAAACCAATGAAATATGTTCTTGCAAATGGCCCTGCAGAAGAGAACACGGAAATGAGCGTCCATTAACAATGACGTGTGTGTGCCAATCGGGCTAACACCGTGGAGTGTTTAAACAACAGTCAAGAAGTAGGAAAAAGGAAGAGTAAAGAATAGCTAGTAAGCTCGTTCAGACAAAAATAAGGTCTAATAGCTGTTTTCCTAATATCAACTATTTCCATTTCGTTGTTGATAATGAAACCAGAAATCGAATTGATGCGAATAACTTTTTCGTTCCATGTTGCAGAGCTGAGTATCAGGTGCGCTACACGAAAGTGAGCGGTCTGATCGGATAAGCTGCACTAGCATTTACGAGTCGCGTACTAGTGTAGCACATTACAATGACCACGTAAGATGTACCCGCAGGTAATCAGATGCCAGGTAGATACACCATAAACCCTGTGTAGGGCACCTACCAAAGGCTTGAACAATAACACAGGTTAACAGAATAATTTGTAGATTACGTTATTAAAGAAATTACAAAACGCCGAATCATAAGATATGCCAGATTTTAAAATCAGATCTCCAGTTAAATAATTATAGCCACCTTGATCCGTCCCAGGGGACCAGCTTTCCTTGCAGGTATTTCCTCGACAAAATTTCGCCCGCAAATCCCTGCTCTACTTGGCCCCGCATACCGTGTGCATGGTCGATAGTAACATATGAGCCATCACCTTTTTAACATATGCTGTGTAATTTTTAGGGCTGCTTTTATACATGCATTATGAGCGATGAAGCCTCAACCCAGTCAGTCATGCTGGTCATTCAATTATGGTACTTGTTTGTATGCCAGCCAATTTGTGGAAATGTGCTTTGCATATATAAAGTATTTTATAATCTGGAAGCTTTAATCCGTCAACACAGATCAGCCCAGTCATGGCCAGCAATGAAATAAGGAAGAATGTAGAAAAGAAGAATTATGTGAAAGAGGTACTATATGGTTAATGTAAAAAATAAGCAGCTATGTTTTTCATCAGCTTTAAAATGGATCGAGCCGATTATACAATCAAATTGTGTGGCGCGATAGCCGGAGACAGATAACTGTACGAGTTGTCCATAGGCAGAATTTCACATAGGGAATCCGTTATTGCCATCATTGAATTCAAGTATATGTTACTGAACTGTTAACTCCAGAAAAGATAGGGGAATGATTATTACTGCAGAATAAATGTAGCTTAGGAGATAGCAGAACAATATTATGAATTAATCATTTTTTGGGGAAAATTACGCAAATAGTTCCTGACGCCACACCAGTAAATAATTTTGCTCTCGGTTTTAAACAGAAGACTGTTGGTATGAATTAATTTTGAAAGGAACAAAACCGCATAGGAGGTAGCATTTAGTAATAGCCTAAGAAGCGGTTTGTAACAGCTCATGCGAGATGATCATGTTTTCTCTAGTGCATTCGAGTCGATGTTCTCCGGTATCATACATGATCCGGCCCTTCTTCATACAGCTTTTCATCATCAAGTTGAATTTTTAAGATCCATTCACTCTGTCCGTTGACAGATAAACCTTTATCATTTTCTTGAACATGCAAAAATGTTCAGTACATCTTCCTCTTTTGGCAGCTTATTCCATATGGACACATACCTAAGAAGGTAGAAATCTCTTCTTAGCTGGTCTTGGATTTAGGCAAATAGAATATATATCCACTATCTCGCAGTTCATAACTGCTACTTTCCCGATAGTGCAATTGATCGGTTACAACATAAGGTTTCCGCAAGTGAGTTTGTGGAGGAAGCACAAATTTAGTTGCATGCTTCGTAACCACAGAGGTTCAAGATTTAACTGCTTGCACCTATCTCTATGGGAAAGAGCGGTTGAATAGCCAAATATGCGTTTCGTGAAGGCGTGTTGAAGTTTTTCATTGGCTCTCAAGTCACCCTTTCGCAAGTTACTGAACGTAACACAGCGATAATCAAGCAAAGACCTGATACTGATTTTTTTAAATAAGTGGTCTGGTTACTTTCAAGGTTAGCAGGTGGCATATGAGCCCGGCCGACTGCTTATCATTTTCCACGATATGATTTCTATGTTCGCTAAAGTTTAACGAACTAGAATATCTTAAACCGAAGTCACGAACAGACTGGCTGATGGGAATGGCTTCGTCATAAAGCCTGAACACTTCTGCTACTATCTGACACCCATACGCTAGAATACTACACTTCGATGTTACAAACATCGTCTGCCACATATCAGCCCATCTCTCAATGGCTTTCAAGTCGCTTTAGATATTGTGAAGTACAGCGGTATGCTGAAAACCTGAGAACGTGTAAACCAAATGGGTTATGTCATTCTCAACCGAGAAGCGCACTGACCTACTGTTATGTTGTAAAAGCCAACCTGGCACCGTGCTTCGGTGTGGAAAACGAATTAAGTGCAACCGTACAGTAAAGTACTTAGGTCTTCACTATTCTAGCTCAGTAGAATTTATGGGGCACAAGGTAAATATAATCTCTAAATTATGTCGAATTACTGGACTATTATTCAAAACATGTAACAAGGACAATGCCATAGCCACTATGTACGATACAAAAACCCCACCGCCTTTAGACTTTTGTACATTGATCTACAATAACACAAGCAAAGATGACCGCCAGAAATTGGAGAAGTTACAGAGAGCGTTCACTAAACATCTGCCGCGAATATCCACTGGAATCTCATACGCACAGCGCTGCAAGACCGTTGAAACTTGATCCGGTATTGCTTAGAGGGGTGAAACTATATTTGTATTTCGCATTCAATATCATACACAAGCAATTCCATACGCTAAGCCTGGATTTAAAATTCAGAGATGGATCCATCTATAGCAACAGAGACAGCCGCAACTTGCTAAGTATAGACAGGCCTTGAACGCAAGGAAGGTAGGTACGTTTAGGCGACCGTTTACGAAAAAATATGGAACAGGATGCCGTATAAGCTGCGAGAATGTAAATTATCGGCAATCTTTGGTAGGGAGATACGCAGCTTGTTAACTGTTGAAAAGGCCTCCGAGTTTGCTGAGACAAAATGACACGGAGGAGATGGTATGTGAAAACGGTCTAGCAAATAGCTAAGCTGTTATATCAATCACCACCATCCTGTCCCGCCGTATTCAACATTTTGACACTCCGTAAAATTTGGCATTAAGAAACCATTCTTGTGTGCGGCATAACGATACCGGGAAGTATCACCTTTTGCCCTGCAGAACAAAACGTACAGATATAGCTAATATATTTGGACGCAATTTCTACTTTGTGACCATCAACAATTATTTATTTATGTACCAACCGCCTTCCTTATTTCTTATCAATTACGTTTGCTGCCCGGAGGTATCTGCACAACACTACGGAGTGCTTTATGACATGCGTCAATGTCAATTCATACACACCAAGACTGCCAGTGATGCATCGATCCGGAACCATTTTTCTTGTGACACCTTGAACACAAAATGATTTCAACCCTATAATTATAAAAATTTGACCAGATCAACCTCAATCGTATCTCAAATCGTCGAGATATACATTCGTCTTGCAGTAATAAATATTTCTTCCACTTTCCCAAGAGCAACCGCTTAGGAGCAGTTAGCAATTCTCAGTGCTCCGCGATACCAACTACTGTATTTTACGAACACAGGGAAGTATTGGATTAACGTGAAGATTCATTTCAGAATTTTATCCCATATGGATGATTTGAGCAACCACCAATTACGGCGATCCCACCAAACAATTTGATCGAGAACCCCGACGAAATTTCTTGACGTTATTTAAATACAACATTTTTCTATTTAGCAACAATAGTATAAGTAACTTTCTACCTCCTTACATACTATATTCTTCCTTACTCCATTCCAGCCAAGAATGCTTCGAACTCCTGAGATGACGGTTTTCAGCTTTTAATCTAGTAGAGGAATTCATGTGAGGCAAAATGCCATCGACTTTTTGACGAGTAATAAAAGTGCTTGACTCAAAAACCGATTGCTTGAACGAGCTATTTGGCCCAATTATCCATATATATATATATATATATATATATATATATATATATAAAATTCAAAGAGCCCTAAATATGAGTACAAGTGGTGATGGTAAATCTGCCTTAAACCCACTTCAACACACGGTCAGAACAAACGTGGAAGTGTGAGTGAAACCTGTCGACGAACCAAGCTGCATGGAAGCAAGTCCCCCGGAGAGGAAACCACGGTTAACCATATTACTTTGTTGGATCATTTAGATTTATCTGCATTTATTATAATTATTATCAACCGATCCATCTATCTGAAAGATGCAACCGAGCGATCAGCCACGCAAAATAGTTTAGGTATTGCTCTGAAAATGGAACTCGAAGAAATACTATACTTCCCATACGATTACGTTGTACATAATGATCCGATCAATCATTTGGACTGTGCCTCGCACCATCGACAAATATACCGTTTATGCGTGAGTGGTGATTCAAGAGTAGCCACGTGGTAAATCTTATGCCCCAACTCGACTCTACCTCCACTGTTTATTGCCTGGTATACATTCAACTAATTCGCCTTTCCCGTACGGATCATATTTCAAGTGTAGGCTAATCAACCCATGAAATTGCCAGATATTTCGCAGGGCTAATGCAAACTCTAACGGCTAATGAATACGATTGTGAATATCTCTTAAGAGTTCACCTTTCAGCAAGATGGGTTAATGGTAAACTTTGATGTGGCATCCCTTTTCACCAATGTACACAAATAAGAAGCGCTAGGAATAACAAGACATTGTCTAAACGAATGAATCATTCTCGGTGATACACAGGAAATTCAAGTTGACCAAATAATGGGTTGTATGACAATGAGCATTAAACTGTAGCATGCCGTTTTTCAGTACACTTGAAATGCCTCAATACGCGTTTGCCAATATCCCACGCGTTGAAGAACTTGTATGTGAAAGGAAACGACAATAGCGTTAGCAAACACCAGGAACTCACCGGGTGTTTGGTGATATTGACGGCACCTTTATACTTCGTAAACAGGATAGATTCTGATACTGATACTGATTAGAAGCAGAGAATAGAGCATATTCTGTTTAGCTGCATCTATTGTCGCTCTTGAGCGTTAACGTATTAATTATCGTTCCGCTCTCTATATTTTGCTTCTGCAAGGTGTTTGTCCAGAAGCTTCTTAAATTCGGACACTGTATTCGCCTTTATTACCGGCTACGGCAGATTGTTCCAGGTATTCACCACTCTACGTTCGAAACAGAGTTGGTGAGCTACCCGCTTCAACTGCGGTACGATAAGTTTGCACCGGTGTCCTCGCGTGCTGCTTGGTGTGCGCAGATGAAGCAGTTGTCTCAACATGGGGTAATCACTCAGATGTGATATCCGGTGCGTCATGATTAGGTCAACCCTCAGCCGACGATATGTTAGGGTGTACAGCCTTAGTTTCTTACATCGGTCTTCATTTGGCATACCTCGTAAGTTGGGAATCGGCCTAGTGGCTACATGCTGCACCCGCTCAATCTTTTTCTTTCCTCGCCCAGCGTGATGGTACAATATCCGGGAGAGCCGTACTCTATCATTGGTCGTATTATGGAGACGAAGAGGCGAGTGGCATTCTCCTCGGACCAAGTGCTGAAGCTGCGCCTCAGTGCCCAAAGCATCCGAAGGCTGTTTTGGTACAGCCTATTCGTGTTGTCAATGGAATTTAGGTCGCAGCGTGAGAGCACACCGAGGTCGCGCACGAAAGACGCGGGATGCAGTGGTTGATCAGCCACTGTGTACGTTCGGCTGTGCTCGCATTTATCCAACCTCATGAATTGCGACTTAGCAGGGTTGATCGGAAGGTTAACCTCTGCAGACAATGATGAGAGGCTGTGAAGATCCTGCTGAAGTAAATCACAATCATTAAGTATGCGGATTACTCTTCACATCTTCAAGTCATCCGCGAACAACGCACATGGTGATTGGAGTAGCTTAGGCACATCGTTTACATTGATCAGAAACAGTATCGGCCTCAGTACAGTGCCTTGGGGCACGCCGCTGCTAGATGGACACCAGTCAGTTAGATGGTTGTCCACCTGGACTCTCCATTTCCGATCCACAAGAAAATTTCTGATCCATTTGTGTAGCGAACCACCAACACCGTACAACCTCAGCCTGTGAAGGAGTACTGCATGGTTATCCTTGTCAAAAGCCTTACTGAAGTCAATGTAAATGACATCGACTGAATGGCCTTGGTTCCTCGCTTGTAACCACTCGTGCCTTGTCAACAGTAGGTTGGTGATGCACGAGCGACCTTTCATGAAACCATGCTGCGCGGAGGTCAACACGTTTGTTGACTCCAGAAGCTGCAGTAGGTACTTCTTCACGATCTTCTTGAGCGTCTTTGCCAAAATAGCAGTCAGGCAGATCGGCTGGTATTTATCCAATTTACTTGGGTTGCCACCTTTCGGTATAGGCTTTACGACTGAGCATTTCCAGTCGTCTAGATAGATAGATAGATAGATAGATAGATAGGTAGATAGATAGATAGATAGTAGATAGTGACCTGTTAAACAGTTCAGTTACAGAAGGCGCGATGATGGCCGATAGGGACTTAAGGATCAGTGGGTATATACCAGCTGGCCCAGTAGGCTTTGTCCCGTCAAGATTTGCTAGAATCTTGCGCACATCCTCAATATTGCAGTCCAGACTGTTAAGTTCTGCTGGAGCGGTACTCGTCGAACTCGTTACAGACACTTGGTCACTTGCAAATACGGAGGCGAAGTGTGCCGCCAATGCGGACGCACGATCTGTACTCGAGGTTAGAGGCTGTCCATCGGAGCCTCCTAACAGTGGGACATTGGCTACAAGCCTCAGGCGCCGCTTCACGTACGCAAAGATCCTATTGGGAGCAGCTTTGCGGCGGCTGCAAGCTCATCTTCCAATCTTCTGCGTTTTCTTGTTTTCGCTTAGTTGTAGCGATTGCGCTGTACCTTATACGCATTGTAGTCCTCATCAGAGCCAGATAACACGAACTTGTTCCATAGTCTGCGTCGTCGTCGGGACAGTTTGTCGTATTCTTTGTCAAACCAATGTGGTTTGACTGGCCCAACTTTCCGAAATTTGAGGGGCACAAATCGGGCGCACAACGATTTTACTCCCTCTTTAATGATAGTCCAACAGGTTTCAATACATGAATCCTGTGGTAAAGACCAGTCCGTCTGGCTGGCTGCTCGAATGAGGCCATTAAAGTCCGCCTTCAAATAGTTGTAGGTTGGCTCCAGTGGGGAAGAATACGGTAGTGGTAGTTCCACGCTGCCTATGATCATCGAGTGGTCGCTCGCTTCCAGAGGCCCTAAGACTTGAATGTTATGCACACGCTGCTCACAGCTAGTCAAAATTAGGTCTAAGCATGATGGAGCCGGGCGCGCAGTATTGCGTGTCGGTTGGTTGATGTGCTGTGTGGCCCCAGTTTTAAATAGCAACTCCATTAACGAGCGGATATAATTCACTACCGTGTTGGAATGTTTTATTGATGCAATACCAATGCACGGATCAATAAAGCATTTGCATTGTTCATGAGGCCACTTGGACTCCATCTCGATCAAAATTAGCCTAGATTAACTGTACCACAACAATCAACAATTCCTCACCAGCACTTGTTTTTTCCGCTTTGGACCCCAGTGTCTATCTACTTTTTTCCTCTAAACCAGCAATATGTCAATGATAATAAGTTTTGCGGATTCTTTAACACATCAGAGTTATTTTTATTCCTCCTGCAAGCGAGACGTGAAGAATGTGTTTGTAGTATTGCGAAAACGACTAGAACTCCCAACTTGTCAGCACTAATTGTGCACCCAGCTTTAATCACAGGGGGCAAAAATATTCTTCCTGACCGGTTAACTGAACCCCTTCTAAGAAGTAATTATCTTGAAAACGAAATAAATAGCCTTTAGGAAAATCTGATTCACATTACTATATGTTTGGCATAGATTATGCCATTCGCTCAGCCGTCGGATTTTTGCAATGAGTTGCAATGTGTTGAAAACCGTTGGCGAATGTCTGGTGGCTATTTTCAAAGGAGTAAGTGACTGCAATCACCGTGCCTTCATGTTGCTTAACTTCAAAATTCCAGAGCGCCTGACATTTGGCAGAGTGAGGAGCGTACTGTTAAACGTTTGTAACATGACATAGGACAATAGCACAAAGAAGCGACTGAGGATGGTGGTGTTTTGGCGGATCTGCCAGATCGTCTTCAGCGTTTACAACGCTGAATTAGCCAAAACAGATTTGAATAACAGGTTTTAGCTGAGTGCTCAGGTAACCGTAGTCTAAATGCTTGTTAAACCCGGTAAAACTCCTCTTAACAAAACCGTTCTCTTTTAATGTGTGACTCCAGCCACACAGTTCAAATTCTACTGGCCTGAACATAAACTCAGGCGCAAACCAAGGCTTATCTTGCAAGCAGGTAATTTCAAAAAACAAAAAGCTTTAAGTTGCGTCGGGAACGACAACCGAGGCGTTAATGACCCTGTATGGTTCGTCCGACTCGATGATAGGGATTTGGCACCACAACTGTTAATCAAACCCCGACATGCGGAATGCGGACAATGCGATTGATATCGACAGCGCCCCGCTTCATGTTGCTACTAAATCTCATTATATTCGGCTTGCAAATTCTCCTTCATCCACCTGTTCGTCACAAGTGGAGAAATTACCTAAAATGCGTAGAACGTTTCTAACCCCTTATCTGCATTATAACGCTCGTCGCCGCCATGATGAAAATGGGCTATTGGCAAGAAAAGAGAAATCGAGGTTGGTTTCACTCAAACCTCAGTACAAATAAATACACTTTACCCAGATCACTGTAGCTTCTTAATGCATGGCATCCCGGAACACACAAGCACCCTGACGCTGGCATCTGGAAGAAAGACTAAACGTGCCGCCTCGCAACTGGTACTCTCGTTCTCAACGATATCGATCAAATCTCAATGAGCGATTGCGAGTTAAATTAGCTAACAGGCGAACCAACACGGATATCAGATTTCTATAATGGTTCACTTATTATACATTAGGTCTTGGTCCCTAAAATTTGTTAAAGTATCTGTCATGCTCTTAGCAACATCCGGGACATCGATAAAGTTTATGAGTTGCTGCGACGCACCATAGTAATTCCAAAGATAGAACGCAATCACTCTACGAAATCTACCAAGAATACTATCCATATCAAAACTCTTGCAATTTTTCTGTATCCAGCACCTAATTGCTCCTGTCATCAACACCACGGTAGACGACAAGTCCTTTACTGACACTAATCGCGCATGTATCACTAGTCCATCATCGCCATATCACGCAATGTTTGATAATCCTTCTAGTGTTACACGTCACATCTACCCTCTCAATGTATCAGCCATGCGTTTATCACCTGTATCATCTAGGGTTGTGTACAACACCATTAGCTTGAGATCAGCGTCAACATACGCCAACCATGGGATATGCAAAGAACCAGCAAACGTGGATAAATTTAGTAGTTTTAAACCTCGTAACCGTACTGCAGCTACATCCAGCCATGAGTTGGTAAAATGTTTCTCCTTAAAGATGAGTTAAGTAAACATAAGATGGCCACATTAAGCGCGCTTAAAAGAAACCCCTGTGATTTCTCCCCAAACTGAAACCGTTCAATGAGCAAGTTGTGGTGTCCGTTTTGGGGGAAATCTTATCTACCCGATGATTTGAACCTAACGACGTATCCACTCAGACAGACCTACAAATTGCCACAGGAAGCGGTCTATACTTATTGAAAACTAGCCGCTAACTGGTGGTGGCTTATTTCAGCAGCCTTATCACGGTTACGATAGGAGCGTAGACAGTCATTCTTCTAACTGGTATTGCGCAGTCCCTTAAGTCTGACGGAGTCAGGCAGGCGCCGTGGCCAGGACAACAATTCTTCAACGTAGCTCAAACTTGTCTAAAACCAGCAGTGTGTATTCCAAATAATTGCACGCGAATTCCGTCACTAATTAGGATGATACGCTTCGTACCACCATAATAAACAGTTGATAAATCTACCTGCGAATCATGGACACGTAAGATTACTTCTTGTAAATGCTCGGTTTCTCAACAATAAAATGTGCCACCCAGATTTTCTACCGTATCTCTCCTGTCCGAACATGTTACTTGTCATAGAGACCTTGGAAAACGAACTTACTTCTGATGCCCACTTTCAGATTCCAAACTTTACAAGCTTTGGCAGTAATGTCGTATCCTGCCGTGCTGTCGGTTTCCACCTTAACGTGCACATTAAATACCATGCAACTGCAGTGTGCGGCACACTACTAAATAGGCTTGACGACTGTTTGGATTAACCTTCAAGTGAAATGCAAGGACATCCTTACTGATTGGGTGTGCAACCCATCAGGCTGTCGTAAATCGGACGTCGATCGCCTCGTTTAAGTCTTTGCAAATTCCTCTGAGCAGTCGGTAACGCAGAACATTCATGGTGGTGAATTCAAGACTCCTGAGATCTCTTGATATCCACCACGGTCTCATTTATCATGTCGACATTATGCTACGGCAATCTATGCATTTCATTGGATTAAGCACAACTACACAACTGCACTGCACGTTGGAATACCACGCCGGAAAATGATTCTTGGGAATCTGGAAGCGAGTATTGATTACGCACAACCGGTTAAATTCAGCGAATCTGAGCAGGCGGTCTCTATTATCACAGCTTTCTCCAACAGCGTACCTCCCGAGTATGTGACGGGTTTGAAAGTTCCTATGAACCGTACTTGCATTCCGATCCCCATCAAAAATGTGGATACCGCGTTTTAGAACATGGCTTACCACTAGCTGTCGAGTATTGGAATATCCGTCTTTGTCGCTCTGCGCTGAGGATAGGGTTGGTGCAAAGAGAGACTTTAAGGTCAGATTCATCGGGTGACCGTTGAAGCGTGCAACTGCTATTCTATCTGATACTGGCTTCCATGAAAGGTGAGCGTAGTGTGCCTGACAACTGAGAGCCATAGCGTCCCCCTTGATTGTCAGAATTATATTCCGGCCCACTGTGGTAAAGCCAATATACCGTGTCTACACCAGGGACTTTGATTTATCGAGAGCCATAGCCTGGTATTCGACATTCTGATAGGCATGCTATGTCGATCTGGTAGTCATGTAGTGTGCGCATTATTAATGCTTGGCTGCCGACATCCAACAGGGTTCTGACATTACAGCACCCAATGAACAGCGGCTTCTGGGGATTGAGTGAGCCTGCTATCTTACTTGTCACTCTGGCCACTGGGTTAGCGAAGTGCGCGTCGCCTACCGAGAACACCGTCGCATAAGAATGGCGGGTAATGGATATGTCATGAAGTTTCGTGGGAGCTATGGGTACGTATGAGGAACCCAACCTTATCCGGCTATTGTTCGAGGTTCACCTCTAGCCGTTACACAGCCAAGTGCTACATGCAAGGCAGCAGGGATCTGGGAAATGGTCTTAACAACTGGCGGTTGGATCAAGGGTCGATCTCATTTGCCCAGTTGTCAGGATTCACGTTGCACGCGAGTACGAAGATACCGGGAGCAGTATTCCCGGCTAACCTCACTTGGTTTGGCACCCCTGCTTGACGGTTACTCGGGGTGTGGCCGCTGCCGCAAGCAAGCAGCTTCTTGGAGACGCACTCCTATAACAATTCCGCCCAAACTGCAGCGTTGGGATTACTCCGACAATTCTATTTCCACCATGTGGAGCGGTTAAATTCGACTGGAAGGAATGTAAACTCAATAATGAGCAGTAAGATAGTGATGGATTATCCGTCAAATAGTCGCAAACTGTGGTTAAGTCCGCCCATACGTCACCCTGCATCAAGTTCAAGGTAAATGTTTACTAAACTACGCCTTACTCTTGTGCATTACTGTCGTCACGCTTTTATCAACAAATATTCTATATATATATATATATATATGAGACATGTATAACTATTTGGTGGTTTAATTTTAACTCCCCAGCGACGTTGGTCCGATAGTATATTGCCTCAACACTAATATATTGCAATGTGTTGTAGTGGCTTTCCACGGATTTGGCATTAACCCTTTGCACGCACACAGCAGCTGACAAGCCATCGTGAAGAATATGGGTGCACTCAACTGACGAGTCCCGCTAGGGCCAAACAGCCTTCTAGCGTATTTCTTGATTTGTTGTGGTCTTATGCCTGAGTCTACCTGACGAATATTTAACAACATCTAAAATATACGCGAAAGGGATCTTTGCACGCGATGAGGGAGCGTGAAACATTTTGCCCGCTGCAAATACGGAGAATATTCGTATACTGTTATTAGGTCTCATTAAATTCTAGCAATCCCATAATGATACTCAGTCGCAGTTGATATTTTGCACATGCTACCACAGCAGATGTGGATATCTCGTTCTAACCGACTGCGGTTGTCTAATCATCTCAAGCGAAGCATTTCGCCTTGCGATGTTTATGTTATGGACTACACCGTGAGCAGATGGTTATGCGACGATTCACACCAGGTCACTTCCTCAATGGTCGATGCATCTCCGCTGTGCATCGTGCTACGAATGTTTTTTAAACATGGAACGAGGTCATTGTGGGTCATTTTGAAATACACGTTGTGTGGATTGATTGCGACGCGCAATCTCAATGCTGACCGCGATTTCCATTGGTGTGAACCTTCTTCTTGCGATCACGAGAACCGTATCTGTTGCAAGTAGAAATTGGGTGTTGCCCGCCCGAAAACACTGCACTACTATGACGCTTTTCGATGTTATTACATCTCATCAGATAGAGTTAGCAGGCATCGGACCCGGGACCATTGGGATGTCAGTTGTGACCGCTACCCCTAAGCCACCGGGTCAAGATGGGCAACGCTTGATACAACGGTTTAATGAACGATATTGGGTGTCATTGTTAAGTACACGTTCGATGCCTGCTAACTCTCTTTATTGAGATGTAATAACATCGAAATGCGTGACAGTAGTGCAGTGTTTTCGGGCGGGCAACACCCAATTTCTATTAGGAACGAGGTTACTTGACCTCACAGAGCTTAGTTCACGTAAAGTTAAGTATGAAGTAGGTTGTGTTAATTTCGTGGACCAACAAAAAGCATTTAGAAATGACTCATCTTAAGCATTTACCAAGGCTGCACGTTGTTTCTAGGTTGGATATCATTTAAAAAACCAATAGTCGGTGCTGTTGTTCTGTAACTAGCCCTTGGTGCTTGACTTATTGGTGTGGACATGTACACGGCCAGCGACATGTGAACAATAACTAGTGAACAATGATTGCATAGGGGTTAAGAAGAACTGCTTTACAATCCCCGTTGGGTATTTGGTGGGTTATGGAAGTATGTTATTGAAAAACGCAGTTAATAATTTTACTGTCAAAAGAATGAACTTATCGTGTGTATTTCAATAGCCCTACATTTCGAGCGCTTTCATAGCTTCATGAGGCAAAAAATTAACTCCAAGTTATTTAGCGGGAGTATTATGTAGAATGGTGTGAATTGCCAAAATGTATGTGACGGTGTGTCATCCAACCGACATGTAAATAAATCTGGCTAAGAACAGAATGAACCGATTCGGAAAGATCAATCCTTGGTTGATACACACGAATGGAAACGAACTAGCTACGGCACGCCAGATGGATCTACTCTTCTGTTACTTTTAAGGTGTATCCTCTACGTTTGGTGTTAATGCTGAATTGCGTTTAAGAGCCGCACACATGATTTTGATTTTGTAAAATCAACTACATACTAATCAATTCGCCTCGCTGTCGGCGAAGCTGTACCGACGATCTGGGCTAAGCGGTCGTGGCGCGTAGTGGTGAGCACTATCTCAGTGTTCTGGTAGTGATATTCCGCATAACAGATGAAGTCGAAACTGATTACTGCATAATCACTAAGACCCAAATGGAATTATGCCATCAATGCATTAAGCATGTGTTCCTCGCTGGTAAACCCAAGCTCAAGCAAAGATGGTCTGCCACCTGTTCTGAAACGAGTAGGCTTAATGACATGGTTGCAAATCGGAATACTGGTCAAGAGCTCTCGTAGATCTGGTTGGAATGATTATCCAATTGCAACAGGGGTTTCTAAAGGGTGTACCTTGAATGCACCCATGATGAGGAGGTGAACATGCTTTCGTTTAGACTGCATCTTAATGTTAGCACAAGGCGCTAGTGCATTTCCAGTTTACAGGTGTGGGGATATGCTACTCCATTGCATTAAGGTAATGTTCCCTGCCATATAATTGTAGGCAACAACAAAGAGAATCGGTGGACTTAAGTTTGAATCATCAACAGCCTCGAACAGTAGGTCGCTTCGGTAATACAGAATAACCTCTCCTCCTCACATCAGCCTGTCGTTACATATGAATGTCGCTCGGCAACGAGAATTCAGCTTCTGTGATTCCACTGTGCAAGCATGTCTCCTTGACACAAATGATATTGCATGGCTGAGAGATTTGGTCATCTTTCAGTTTAGCCAGCTTAGTAAACGTCTTTGAGCCCTGATATAAAGGCAATATAGTTTTTATGTCTCTAAAAGCTCACAAGATGTCAAAGAATTCAAATGTGTTAGATTACCGACCGATGCGAAGTCAGCCGGTATTTATTCTTGATGGAATAATAATGCCGTCGTTTTGCAACTTGATCCCGCCAAGGGACATTCTACTCCTCGTCTGGACGTACTGCGGAATAGTGTGAACTAGCAGTAATTTGATGCTACTGCGTAATCTTTGGCAGATTTTCATTTGAAGTAGGCTCATGTCTGGTCATTCCACGCTTCTACAGCTTTTAACCGAACATCAGATAGGAGGCTTCTACCATGTCGCCGGCTACCTTCTAACACTTCGGTTGCTGTCTGCTCTGATTGATCCAGGTGTATTAGGATACTTGGTCAGCATAATACGTAATCTGGTTTGAGTGGTATCCTTATGAGCACTCGCGCCAGAACGTTGTCCAAGAAAATTGTTTTACGATTGCACTGGCACTGGCTGGACGAACCACCCACCCGTGGTGCTACCTGGGTGGTTCCGGTTTAAGCTGTTCCGACAAAACATTCATCCTTAATTTTCCAGCTTGGCAAGCATCCTCCCTATAAAATGCCACAAATATATGATCAACAACACTGCGACGTGGCTACTGTGAATTGCCACCAAATAAAAAGCACTGCCTTTTCATAATCGGACAACCATATCCAATCCACAAACCTCAAACATTCCTATAGACACTAGCGACACGCTCAAACGCAGTAAAAACAATATGGACAAATTTCCGAAAACAAGCAACACACGTATCCACCTATACGCCTGCAGACATTTATGGATATACTTAGTTGAAAATCCTGTCATACTATTGCACATTACTTGATCAATGGTTTCATTATTATGATCATGCCTTTAAAGGCGTTCCTCGCATGATCGAGAAGAAAAAATTACTTTTTTTGTAATTCGTGCGTACCTACGTAACGACTATCGTGGGAAGGAAGTTTTGTCACGCCAGAAAATAAGATTGTGCATAGACAATCCAGTTTGTTGTGTTCTGCCGTGATGTTTCTTTTCGATTGATGCGTGCTCCAAGTGACGTTACTAAAGATGCGTATTTTACAAGGAGCTTGTTGTAACCCACATGCAGCGAATAAAACGTTTTCTACATCAATGACTAATTCCAGTGTTATTGTAACACTTCTGGGTT